>OENT01000449.1:18876-39663 GCA_900239685.1 Rotaria macrura | reverse complement strand
TTTTGATTGTGAGTCAACCATGACTCCTCTAGTAACAGCAGAGATTATTATTCGAATATCTTTATTCGGAGTTCCTATATGTTTAAGAAGATGCTTCGTAAATAACCCATTTCGTTCATTTGTTCCATCGTTCGCTATTGTTCCAGGTGCACAGGCGAGTGCAATTAACATTCCGGCCTTTCCATCTATTTGTTTTAAACCTGTTGGCCTGGGAACGATGGAATTCATAGAGCGTGCTAGCGCTTGGTTCAATTCAGAATCACGTATATGATAAATGCGACAACAGTCCAAGATAACTATGGTTGCGAATGGATGGATGCTGTTGATATCGTCCAGAAACTTTTGTATAAGAATTGCTCGAGTGAGAATATTTTTACTCTCTATATTAGCATCATCTTTCGGTATCAGGAAATTTTGATCCTGTTGTAAAAATGTGACAAGAAGATTTCTATGTATGAGCAAGTGAAGAAATTAAGATTCCTTGAAAATAATATGCGCACACAATAACTGGTCAAAGATTCAATGACAACGGAAAAAAGATTATCTATCGAATGCTTGAAAAAAGAACAGTTGTATTCATGATAAATTTAGCCCGTGTTCGGAATAAGCTACTTTATTTACTTTCAACGGTTTACACATACCTCCCATTGTGTTCCATGTCCAGCGAAATAGAATAAGATCAAATCCCCTTCCCTTATTGAATGCTTAAAGTGAACTAAAACAATTTCCATATCTTCGTGTGTCAAATCTAATTTAGGTCCATCAGTAACAAAACCTATGCTGCTCAATTTATATGACATATCACGTGCATCGTTTATTGTATTGGGCAATTTTTTACCGCTCTCATAATCACTGATACCAATGACGAGAGCTAACTTGCGACTTGGTCGAGCAATTACATCATGCTCAGGTTTAGTAGCCATTCCAAAGTAGTATTGATCTGAAATGATACGCTTAATATCACATGGTAAGACTACAAATGGCACTTCCTACAAATCTATATCCTTATCTGAGAAAGCATAGGCTTATAGTAGTTCACATATGAAACATCGCGAGTACTCCATTATCAGTCTCAATGAATGCCAAACAGCGGCTTTTTAATCGGGGTATCCACATACTCAACTGAACAATACAATAGTTCATTCTCTTGTTATGTGGCGTTTGTATATGTTGATGGAAAAGAAGATCATTCCAATTCATCACCGAATTATTTCGGTGAGATATAGAGCAATATTGAACGAATCGAAGTAGCCTCCATAAAAGTACAAAAGAAATAATATTCTTATTTTTTTTAAATGAATGCTCTCAGTTTAACCCTCTTAAAGCTCTTTGATTTTGGTGTCTATCTCTAAATGATGAGCAGGTGAAACATTAAAAAGCCTCGTTATATTTTTAATCACTCTCGTTGTTGAATCATTGATTGTACTCTTTTAAAACGTAACGATGAGAAGATAAAGGACGGGGGACGGTTTGATAGCAAATCGACCCTATAAAAAATTTTTTGATTCAAACCCCAAGTATCGTATATAGGATGAACGAGCTTGGTTAACTGAACATATTTTGTGACGAAACATGGTCCTTTAAGTGCGACTGTGAAGAGTTATGGCCTAGCCAACTTGCTGATTTTGGCAGTTTTAGATGTTAGCTCGACCACAACTCTTCACAGTCGCACTTAAAGGACCAAGTTTAGTCACAAAATATGTTCATTTCACCGTGCTCTTTCATCTTATATGCGATATTTGGAATTTTGAATCAAAACATTTTTATAGGGCCGATTTGATATTAAACCGTCCCCCGTCCTTTCTTCGCAATCAGGAAACTTGTGGATGAAAATGTTATTTAAAACATATACTGATCGTCGAGATTCTATGCGTTCTAGGATTTTCTAGGAGACGGATTTTACTACAAAGCCGTATTACCATATTTTAAATGCATCTGATGAACAAAATGTGCATATTGAGCACCATGCACATAAGGCGTATAGACGGNTTCACGACACTCACATTGGCAAAGATGGATCTGTAGGTGTTTTCGTTTACGAGACGAAATTTCAATGTTGTGAAATCTAGTGCTTGGTAAAAACTTACTATCTTCTTAATTTTTTCAATACCAGGGAGCCATTTAGTTTCCCGAACTTTGATATGGATTTTCGGAAACTCGCCTCATCCAGGGAAGCTCATTCTTGATTTAAAAAAAAGTCATCTGTAATTTTCGGACAGTCATTGACTTTTCTGGAAAATCACAAGAACTATGATGCATTCTAGCCAGGATTGCCACCTCATCAAGTCTGAAAAGCGAAAAAAAGTGAAGTTGAAAAGCGTAAAATAGTGGAAAGAAAAATAGAAAAAGCGGAAAAAAAGTGGAAACGTATTTTTTTATAGAGTTTTAGTATATATAAGAATACTAGGTATTTTTGCATATCGATATATGTGGCATACCGTTTTATTCCACAAAATTTTCCAAATATGTAAAAGAGAAAATCAGCAATGAAATAGAAATTTTACTGGACCCGCTGTTTTTTAATGTATATTTGTTGTTAGAACTGATTGCTCCCAGAAAATCTTTATGAGATAACAAATATTGATGCGTAAGAGTACATGAAAATGAGGACTTTCAATGAATTCATAACTCAGCAATTACTATATCGACTGATATTCGATCAAGAGAATCATTAAGTAACAAAAGTGCCTTCTGCGGCTGCTACTTCTTCGCACTCCTTATTGGGCTTAATTGCTGAAGTTATCAATTGTCGATTTATGCTTAATTATTTTATTTTGTACATGCGTCTTTTCAGCTTTATGTGCCGGTCAATATCATTCTTTTCACCATAATGATTGAAACATGCTCATTGCAGGCAATGCAAAGAACTTTACTTGAATCCAGTCTGTACTCTTGTAAAAATGATCTGAGCTAAGAATCAAGTAATCACTGTGAATTAAACACGCCCTTTTTTCTCTTCTTTTCATAAGCAATTGAGACGGCTTCGACGATTTTATTTTCATTTGATTTCAAAACTGGTGTTGCTGGTATTAAATTTTCATGATTATTATCATTCTCATTTTCAATTATAATCGTACTATCCATGACTTAGAGAAAAATTGTTTCCACTATTGGGAATGAGGTTCTTTTACGTGAGTTTAGAATGCACAATTAGTTGAAAATAATTTGCTAGCAGTTGAGAGCGGAATGGTCTTTTACTTTACGAATAGGATATTAGCACATCCTCTCTTACATAGAAAAGCTACTAGTGTTCTTCTTCCATTGATTTTATGAATCAGAAAAAGTAGTGATTACTCACTGCATGTGCTAGCAATAAGAATTGCTTCAACAATAGCAGGTTTTATTCTGTACACATTTTCAGCATGTAACGTGGTTTGCACGAAAACGCGGAAAAAAGGGGGAAACGCGGAAAGTTTCTGCAAGAAGCGGAAGAGGTGGCAACCTTGATTCCAACGTCATATTATGGGAATTATGTAGACTATACCCAAAATGCCTCTTTTATGAATACTAGAATTAGGGGAAACTTGGTGCAGGCTCAAGAAAATAGATTCACTGTCCATAAAATGATTGAATTTGTGGAAAACTTCTATAACGCATCATGTGGTCGTCGTTTTCTGATTTCAGTTCCTCAGTCTCCTAACAATCTAAAACTAAAATGCACCACGACCTACAACAGCGTGTTTTTCCACCCACTCAAGTTTGCAATAGTTAAGGGACACACATGTAAACATAACAAACGAGAACAGCGATTGTTATCCGTTCACACTGATAAAGATAGTGCAATAAAACGATTTTCTTCAAAACTGTCTCTTTCCAACTGTGAAATTTCGCGATGTTCAAAACTATTTCCTTCAAAACGCATTGTTTTGAAATTTAGGAATAAATCCAGGATAAAGGTGCATTTAAATTATCTATTTTTTAACTTTCAGCGTTTTCCCACTTGAAAATTGAAAATTTTTGGGGAAACGCTGTACTTAAGTTTTCTTAATCAGTATGAATAAATTATAGCTGCGGTTCCCGTTTGGTGTGATCGAACGAGCGGTACCTTACTCTTGCCTGGTTGGGTTGCAGATATGCGATACGATGAGAACAGCCTTGATGACAGTCAAGAAAATCTACTTATTAATCCTAGATGATATAAATATATTTTGGTGAGTTTTGAGAGTTGTGCTGCAACGCTGGCAATAAAGCGAACTTCTCCCGATGACTATCGCACAACACGTGCTTATTCTGATCAACCTCATGAAATCTTACNGTTCGATCTTCAAGAGTAAAAAGAGGTAAATACTTTGATTTTTACTCGACAATGCATTGTGAAAGTACTGTTTTCACGTGTCTATGCTCTATCTAGCGAAGAAAGAAAGAAAAAGTAAACCTTGCTGTAATCGAGAAGAGCTGCAGTTTACACCAAAAAAACATTAAGAATATTACGTTTTGGCTACGCCAAACAATTGAGAGTCGTAGCAGGATTTGCGTTGCTTAGAAAATGCTTGTTAGAGCAGCCACGTTGAGACTAAAATTTCGAATTCCGATATGTCTAGCTTCATAATACCAACACAAAAATCAGACAATGTACTATCAAGAATTTTGTTGTATCCTGTTTTCTTATTGTCATGCCAGTTTTCGTTTTATTGTTGCTATTTGCTCATTATTTTTCATTATTCGTAATTCATGTGCCTTACTGTAAGCTTGAAAATAAACGGCAAATAAAATCGTAAAATATTACAGTTTTATAACCCTAGTTGTTAAGATCTGTAAGGATGACTGTCTGTAATTGGAGGGGGCGGGTCTGTACCAGGATTGAAGGGGAATGCATAAAAACATTGCTCTTAAACTTCCACTTACTATTTTCTTCGTAACATGTGACTTGCACAACAAATGCAACTATAGTAACTACAACAGAATTCGCTGTTGACATACTTCATATCTTGAAAGTGAATCAGTTTCTGTATGTGGACGGTGATGACTTTACGTTGGAAAGAAAAAGGCCCACTATCGGAGTGATTGTTCCATAATACTAAACGACGTTTCGACTTCCTCTTAAACGAAAAACTAAAACGTACCAATGCACAAGACTCAGATTCTTCAAAGCGTGCTTTATCATCATTACTTGATCCACCTCAATCGAATCATTTCGAACAAAAATGTTAAATCCGTCATTGAATTTGCGTATTAATACAGAAAAAAGAAGCGTTCAAAAATTTTCACAAGCACACCATCATTCATGATGTTGCAAGTAGTTGCCGTGCATAGTAAACACTGTTCTTTAGTCGAACAAAACTAAAAGGCCTGTGACTAATTTAGGCATCAAATTAAAACTATTGCCTGCAAGATTTTACGATACCATCATAGAACTGATCGATCTCTGTAAAAGAATAGATCACCTTCAGCGACGGAATTCTTGACAAAAGACTTATTTCTTTTTTTCTACCATGCTTAAAAGTCAATGAATACAGAGAATACTGTCCTGAATAGTAAAAACTAGTAGCAAGACTAGATGTCACTAATGTTTCACATGTTTAGCATTTTTCAATTTTTCAATTTTATAATCAAGCAGGAACGTGAATCATTATCTTATATTAATAGTTCCTATGCATATAATAATATGAGCGACGTAATCCTATGTTCTTTACAAATATAAAGTCTTAACTGCTTCGGTAATGGTAGAACAAGCTAATCAAAAAAGATCTTGTAAGCCTCTTGTTCATTTTTTCTGTCTATTTTCACACTTTATGCTTTAACTTCGGTCAACTCTTGTTTCACAGAGTACCTTAGCTATACGCCTGTGCGATCTTACTACTTTAAGCTCTGAAGTAGAACTCCTCAAGTTGATTTTTTTCTGATGACACATTCATTGAAGAGACAAGCAAAAGCTGTATCTATATTTTCCTTTTCTCTTATTTTTTAGTTAATATAAAAGTAAGACTATACTTTCATTTCTTGTTGGTGCCACTGCCTGATTAAAATCATCAGAGTCCAAATTCTCTTTAGCAACTTACCAAAAGTCATAGTACTTCACCTGTAAATCTATGCGTGTTTTAAGAAGAACTTGGGCCTCTATCTATTCATGTACTTCTCTCTCATTATTTCCTGGAGTCTTTTACTACGGCAATCGTTTGCGTAACATTTGTTTCAAAAGTTCGACGGAAAATTAAATTCTTCTAACTTCTGTCTTTGTCCTAAATAATTTTTCTTTATACATGTATGATTTGATCATCGTGAAGTTCTTAATGGTATAGATAAGATTTGCATTTAATGATGCAAAATGTTAATCCCGATTGAAATACAGAAAAATTTGCATATTTTTGTGACATTCTAATTTTAAATTTTTTAGTACCGTTTTATTTGCATGTTTTCTTCTTATTTTTCTGCATTACTTTCAAAGTTTTTCCTTATCATATAAAGAGGAAATAGTGAATTAGTTTTGACCACTACAGAAGTTTGAAGAACTGACTTTTTCGTCATACTTCTGGAACATCCTTTACAATCTTGTCTAACATGAAGAGTTCAAATAGCTAGACATATTTAAATAAATTGGGCAAAACAAGTATAGGAAGAGTAAAAATTTTTTATTAAAACTCTTATCTTACATATTGTTTTCTAGAATCAGGTAATATTGATGACTTATAGGTGATTACATGGAGCGAATTTCCGCTCACACTCTATAACACTTGTAAAGATGATACTTGCGTCAAAACAAAACTACTACGCTTTTTGCACGAAAACGTAGAAGATAGATAAGCACGGGTCTGAAAAAGTTTCAAAAAAAATTAATCTTGCCAGTTATTGATCTCGAGCGATAAAAGGTTATAGATTATATCCAAATATTTTTTTAATTTTGTTTCCCTTTCTAATTATTTATGCTAATAGATTGAACTCGAATATACTATTATAGACAGTCATTGCATCTATTATAATGTTTGACCACCGATTGTGGGGAATTCAGATTGCCAGTAGAAGGTAGTTGATGAGCTGGAGGGATTTTGGAAGAAATAGCAGTATTACCATGCTCATCATGTTTTCGAACACAAATTTATTATCCTATATCAGAGAATAGTAAGAGAAAGAAAATTTTCGATATCATTCAATACTAATCTCTTCAAATTCAGCAGTACTGATCTCGGCGCATCAAAAGTCAAGTATCTAAATTTGCGGCGAAAACATTCAGCAATGAACGTGAAAATAGAAGCGTTACAAGCGCTGGATCATATCATATTGACCTTCTCCAAAATTCTTTATTGAATGATTTCTCTGGATGTAAATATGCTATGATTGCGCTACGATCGGACATTCACCCAATATGAAACAATAGAATCTACCAAACTGAGCTTGATTGTAAGAGTTGACTTAAAATTTCATAACATCTTATCAGGGTTTTTGCAATATATGCTATCTATTCTATATTCTAATTCAGACAGTGATGATTTTACTAGTAAATTTCTCAAGATTGTTTGCGATCACGAAATTCTATGAAATATAGTCTCCTCAAATTTAATGTGTATGCTAGCAAGTCTTAAGTGATCTATAAAGACAGAATCCAGAGAGTAATTGTTTAGCTGTGTACAGTAAAACGGATTCTATATTTTTCTGACAAGAAGATATTATATAGATTCCATACAAATGTAGTGATATAAGCAACAGTAAACTGTTAGTATAATGAGCACAAAACGAGAATGAATCACTTAAAACAGACAAATTGAGTAAACTTATAAATTTTCACATTTCTATGAGATCTTAAAAGGGGAAAGTGCCCAAAAGAATGGCAATACGAAAGAAAAAAAACAAACTGAAAGTTGTAATATAGCATGATGCTATTTTATTTTTCCTCTTTTTTACAATCAACTGAAAATTGTTAGAAACAAATTAAACATTTGCTCCAGGTCTGATTCATAGTCGTTGCTCTTTCATTTTACATGTTACAACAAAAAACTGCAGTGTTGAAAGACGGATTCGGCACATTTTTTCGAGTTCAATGAATTAGAATACAAGTGATTTATATGTATGTGTATTTTCTTCACCGATGGTGATAAACTGTAACTTTGTGCTTTGCTAATGTTTTTTCGAGTTACAATACAAGATCACTCTCGAATCTTTAAAAGTGAAATTAAAATTAATATAATTAATTTGATAAATCATACGTCGGGTAAAGCTTAAATTCCAACGATCTCTTAATCGAAGAGGCATCAATTAAAGTGACAATCTGTTTCAGACGAAAACCAACGATTGCCAGACTCAACACTTTTCTTTTGTTGGTTGTTATTTTTAGATCTTACTACTGCGACCGAAAATGCAACATACTATAAACTGAATAGAAACTTAAAGATAGAATAAAAGTCAAAATCTTAATATCAAACTTTTGAATTTCAGATGTCTACAGCAAAAGTGTGTATAATAACTGGCTCAAGTTCAGGTCTTGGACTCCTCACAGCTAAGAAGTTAGTGGCAAAAGATTTTCATGTCATTTTTGCATGCCGTGACGAAGTTAAAACAATGTCATTACTTCAAAATTTGAAAGAAGAATGGGGAAGATCAAATTTTGAATTTATGAAGTTAGATCTTGGCTCATTCGACTCAATCAGACGGTTAGCAACTTTTCTCACTTGGTTTTTGTAATATTTATTTTATTTGATAAATTTCTTTAGATTCACCGATGACTTCCACACAAAAGAATTACCACTCCATTTGTTGATAAACAACGCTGGAGTTTATTCAAAAAACTTTAATAAATCGAATGATGGAATTGAATACTCTTTTGCAGTTAACCATCTAGGACATTGTATGAACTAAATTAGAATACTAGTAGGCATACGCCAAACTCGTCATTTTGTATGGATTTGAGAAAAAGTTAGAGTTTAGTTTTGGATTTAAGTACATTTTACATCAACTTTCATCTCCTAATATTCACCTCATCATCTCAAATATACTTCTCATGCACAGACAACACAACTCTCTCCTTTATACTTGCCCAGTTCATTATTTTATTTCATTTAAGTATAGAACCAATTTGAGTTTATTCGAAAGTTAACTTCAGGTAATTAACAGAACATGTCGAATATTTTGTTTTGAGTAGAAAAAATCCTATGTTTTATAAAAGAAGTGTTACTTTTCAACACGAGAATATTGTATACCTGACTAAGAAAGCGTATGGGGATAGTATTCGATGAAGCACAATGACACTAACGAAAGATACAGAGTAAATAAAGAAGATCAATAACAGCTGAGTTTCACTTTTCACACAATTTCAAGATTCAGGATAGTTCTAGGGGAAGTGCGCACACAAACACATATGAAGAATCATCGTTCACAAACTCATACTGGGCCAAATAGTGGAGAGTTTTAGTTTTACTCAAGCTTTTTCAAAACTTATTTCAAGACCACCACATATGAGTATTAAGTTTTCGTAGCGTACTGAAATGGGGGAAAAGTTAATTCTAATATCTGATTTTTGTTTAGTCCTACTAACGAATCTTCTTTTGGACGACTTGAAGCGTGCATCTCCTTCAAGAGTAGTAATTGTTTCATCGAAACTTCATGATCCAACTACAAGACATGGAAATCCTCCGAATTTCAAATGGGACCTAGATGAGATTAATAATGAGATAGGATATGATGGAATGGTCGCTTATAAAAATTCAAAATTGGCCAATGTTTGGTTTTCATATGAATTAGCACGAAGATTACAAAATACAGCTGTCGATGTTCATGTTATTTGTCCGGTATAGATGATAATGCTATGCTTTTCATTTATCAGAAAAATGAATAATACTTTTTTAGGGTTTCGTTCCCACTACGAATCTTCATAGAGATGCAAACTTTTTCCAGAGATATTTGATGTATTATTTATTGTCTTTGTTTCCATTTGCACGGTCAGTCTCAATCAACAAATCAATACATTTTTTAAGTTTAATTCATTATTTAGAACGGAAGATTTCGGCAGTGAATGTGAAGTTTTTGCTGCAACATCTGACACTTTAAATGGTAAAACTGGAGTGTTTATGTCTGATATGAAAGAAGCACGTTCAAGCGAAGAATCGTACGATGTGGAGAAAGCAAAACGATTATGGGATTTAAGTGAACAGTGGACGCATCAAAATATTGAAAAATAAAATATTCGCCATCTAAATACAATCTTGTTCATATAAAAAATAGTTTTCTTGACATTGGCTTATCGAAAACGCTTGTTAAGCCATGTAAGAGTTTGATTTTCTTCTACAATCGGTACCGATTTTTTTTTGCTATTAATATCTTTTTTGTCAATCTCAATAGAGACCTAAAATGATTTGAATGATTGGTTGACTGCGTGCGCTTCCTCTCACCGAAGAAGTAATGAGCCGATAGTGCATAGGGTTACGACATAAATTAATATTGTTAAATGGGTTAGTGAGTGAAGCGACGAGCGACACTCACACGAGCACACTGCAGCATTCACAAAAAGCACTGTAATCGGCCGATATCTCCCTGAATACGTCACTACTTTTCTCTGTTTGTAATGAAAAATTGGTATATATTAAAATTTCGATTACTAAATCCAGCACCAAAAATATTAGTAAACTAATAAACACTAAGATAGTAATAGGTTTCTGGAAAAAATTCAATAATTAAGTTAATATCTAAGTGTCAAAAGTTCTAACTAACTGTATACTGCATTAAATGTTGTTAGTTTTTATAAATTGCTATATAAATAATAAAAACGGATTTCCCCATCGTATTTCCGTTTGGTGAGACAGTTTTAATCGATTAAAGGGCTTGACATTATTTGTTGTGAATCCCATTCATTTTCTCTAACGTCTAGTTTCGGGTCATCGCTACTATTAACACCGTCGCTGTTATTAGTTTCTGCTGAATAATTAATTTAAACGAATTTCATTTCATTGAATTGTGGGATTTAAGGTTGTTCATATGGTTAATGCAAGAAGATAACGAGTACTTAAATGAAGGCTAGTTAAGTTTCCAAATTTCCATATCCTATTACTATCATGTCGATAGGCACATAATTCAAACCAATATATTCACAGATTAAGTTAGTACTGAAAATACATTCCGCTAATTATTTCCTCTTCGCTACAAGTTATTGGTCGATCAAAATTTTCAATTGGTTCTTCTAATTATTTCATAATCCAATCATCATTATCGTCTGCTGTTGGTGATTCCTAAAGGACTTAAAAGTAATGCGCTTTCATAAAAATTACAACATGATATCTGTGAATCAGGATCAAAGTTTTTAACCATTTGTCAATTGTTGTTGTAATAGATCTAATAAATAAAGATCATGGTAATCACCCGATTTAAATGCAATGAAAAATTGTTGTAAATGTGATAAACAACAAATAATAGAGAGACTCAGACGAAGCTGTGTATTCAATTTGTTTTTCATCATCTTCTTTGTCAATTAAATCTACTCCAGAATGATTATATTGAATTAAATCTTGACTATTAGAACATAAACCAGCGTCGCCACAACCCATATCAATCCTAATAAATAATCTTGGATTTGCTTTTAAACAATTGAAATCCAATTTTGTTTTTATCGTCTGCTGTTGCTCCAACTGCGATGCGACAGAAAAATTTTCTATTGTCGTTTTATCTCAGAGCATTGAACTGTTGCAAATATGTATCGAAAAACATCCCATAATGGATCCTTTTTCTTCTACTCATTATCTTATAATGCAATAAAGAAAGAAAAGAAAGCAATCAGTGTGACTTGGTTGGTTAGCAGTGCCTGAGCTACAATCAAGTGTATTTTCCATAACTCTAGAATAGAGTATGTTAGCAATATCCGCTACTCACCATACAAGAACGGAAATTAAAAGGCTCGAAGTATATTTCAAAATTCATTGTTCAGCTGTTGACCGATCAAAACGTCAAAAGATATTTGTGCAAATGCTATTAAAAAATCTCAAGTACCGAAAAGATACAAGCGTTGTTCAACAAAAGACACACAGCTTTGTCTTGCTCGCACTATAAAAGTTCCATAAAGAGAAATCCTTATCGATTCGTTTTTTGTAATAAAGGAAAGCAAAAATAATATGTTAGATGTCACCCGTACTTCAGCAGATGATGAAAGCACAAGAAAGTGACAATAATTCAAGAAGTCTGCAATTCTAAGTCTACTGTCTCATCTGTTGACATGCGCTTCCACTATCGTGCTACACCATAATTTGAGCGTTAAAGTTAAATGCAAGCATAAATCTGAACGACCAAAGATGAAGCTGTCACATATCAGGTTCGGACAAGGATAAAATTGTCCAGAAATACGTCATCAAATAATATTTCCACAACTGGGCACAATAGAAAAAGGAAGACAAACAAACAACACTGGTATTCAAGTACACTTGCTCTACGAAAATGTACTTTGTACCTTTGGTTTCCAAATACAAAAGTATGAAATAGTTCAATTAGTATGCAATGCTTGGTTAATGAAAATATTGAAAAACGATGCTGCATTCCATTTTCTTTCGAAAATCTAATAGAGTTCTCGAATGCTCCGCTATAACTTAAGATAATTTATATAGTACTTGGTAAAAGTAACTATATCGGCGCTCTAAAACTACTAAAGAATTTTGGCAAACTGCTGTAAAATCTATTATCGGAAGATTTGCGAGTCTAATCATAGTTTAAGAAAAAGCTCCACGAAAAGTAATTCGAGGTAGGGAAACAAAATATATTATAAGTTAGCATTACTAAATGCCTTTTCTGATAGAGAAGATTTGGAGTAAGGAGAGATTATGCTCAATATTTTTGTGAAGAATTGCGATGACACTCGATTTCGGTAGTGAATGTAGACACCCATGTAGCCGATAATGGATAAATAATGGAAAAATGACACATTGTATTCCATTATTTTCTAAAATTTCATAAATAGTTAATTATAATGCATGAATCTTGGTATTCCAGATAAACTTCAATGCATTTCAATGCATCATTTTCCGAAACTCACTTTCCGCTCTGAAATATGAGTACATCCTATGCATTGCAATGCATTATGTTGAAATAAACGTGTAATGGAAAATAATGCATTGGTAATTAATGCATTTCAAGGCATTATTTTCGAAAACACGTTTTTCGGCCCGAAATTTGCATAAGTTCAATATATTTCAATGCATTATNTAGCAGATAATCCATTGAATTTCAATTCATGATTCACAGAGCGTCGATGTTTTTGATAGAGGAATAGGTTGGTAATGCATTACACAGTATTTCAACCGACAATATTTAAGTGAACGATAATTCATCCGCTTTTAGTTTAATATAAGACATGATATATAATGAGGTTCTATGCTTTGGTTAAGTTATCGGTTTCATGAAAGCCAACTCCCAATGGTTATGTTAGGAATAGAGAAAAAATGGGAACGAAAGTATCTGTGTATTATTATTGTCAGGTGCATGTTCTCTAATATGGAAGCTGCATAAAAGGACAAGCTCTATTGAATTGTTTATGGCTAATTCATTTCGACTTCTTCTTAGTGATTAGAAAGAAGATTTCATCATAGCGTACAAAATCACATGGTTCCATTTGATTGAAAAACTGGTAGTTTCAATGATCATTAGCAGTAATCATAAGCGAAACTTCACGATGCACAAAAGCTACTGTAAGAAACGAGTTATAATTATTACCGATAAGCGTACCAAGTGAAAGTAAGGAGACTGCAAACCACAATCAGATAACATAGTAGGACACTGCAAATATACATCGACTGTAAACGGTTCATTATGTGCTCATCGTTTCGTTTAGTGTTTATTCGTAAATAATCACCAAGACTAATCATACTCCATGAAAAAGCATAGCCTACTATGATTTTATTCCGACCGCGTCATATACTCTTGTTTCTACACAGATCATTCAGAATTGCATCCACATGGCACAGGAAAATATCTACATCGAGCGAGCACAATGAAGCTAACGAAACAATTTTCGCACCGAACTCGAAATCTGATTTAAGGTTTCGTATGGTTTCGGAGTTTTTCTCAAAAAAATCGTCGCTCTAAAAACCTTGCTACTAGGGATCCTACACATGTTCCTCCCTAGGACGCGTAGAAAGCAACGTATTTCGCATTATAAGAAACTCCTGAAATGGTCCATGAGAAACCAAAACCAGCTTTTAACAGCTGGTACACGCCAACAGACTTTCTGGGTTTACCAGTATAGTCGGTTTTACATTATGATCAAGGACCCAGAAAACGTTTTTTGCAAAAGTCATCCGCATGTTAAGTCACTCTCACAGCGCTCTGGCATGACCGGGGACTTGCTTTCGATGTTTCTTAAAAAACGCAAAACTATTCTTCGTTGAACATCGCTCCTCAAAGTTTTTTCATGCATGCAAGCGCAAAGATCCAAGCATTGCCAAAAAGAGCATATGTATCACGGTAGCGGGATAAGCTAATGAATGCCACGTTCAGGATATAGATATACAGTGAAGGGTATTCATATAACGTTAAGTGAATGGATATTGGGTTAAGGGTATGGATATAGGATTAAGGATATAGATTTAGTGTTAAGGGTATCGATATAGGGGTTAAGGATATAGATTTAGTGTTAAGGGTATACATATTGGGTTAAGGATATCGATGTTAAGGTAATGGAATGTATATGTATATGAGGTTAAAAGGATAGATTTATTTAAAGGCTGTTTGTCAATGGTATATTGTTAGAAGGAACGGCATAGGAAATATGGTTTGAAAGATAAGAGTATAAATCTTAAAGTATGTTTATGGAGATGTAGTCAACTGTAAATGCATGATGGTTTTCATATACATTAAACTACATTAAAGGGAAGAATGTAACGAAAATAATGGATTTTAATCCATTGACATTCAATGCATTGTAATGCGTTACAAATAATAATGCATTACAATCCATTATATAGGTTGCATTATCATGTAATTGAGGCCATTGGTGTTTCATCAGAAAATAATGCATTGCAATGTACATTATTTCACAAAATCGGCTACATAGGTAGTATTGAAAAGAAGCGACACACAACAACATTTACACAACACCCACACCCACTCAAATTGCACATTTACTATTGATGAAGAACTAAGAGTTTGACAAACTTTCTCTGAAATTAAACAGGCCGCATTGCTCCATGACAAGTAATTATCTCTTATGTCTTCAGTTCCAATTGTAGAAATAGATTTGAAAGTAAGTAAATAAATGGTTACAGTATTGAAATATTTGTCAAATTCGGTGAATCTAAGATAAGCAATACAATAATTTATTTGAATCTACAACAAATATAAATTTATCCACCGAACATTTATTGTCAGGACAAATCAATTCGTCCATGCCATTGAGACGAAGCCAAACATGATCACTATGAGTATATGGATTATTACGGTGCCATCGATGACAATTAGTTTCCGAAGCGTTCAGCGAATACGACTAATAATCATTATGTTTGCTACATGGACCTGAAAACGGCACTATAATTTTGCTAAAGTGGATGTATATTTATAGAATTCATGGTCTCCTAGAGAACAAGCTAAGAATTGATCACCAATCGCAATAGGTAGCAGACACTTATTTGGACCTGATTGGCAAATAAATCGATTCGCATCGTTTAAATAATATGCAAGAAATTCTTCATCTTCAGAAAGATAACAATCGATCATTCCGTCTCCAACACGATGCTATGGAATACATTTCACTGATTGGTTTCAGTAAAAATAAGACAAATTCGTACATGATTCTTCTACAACCATCTTGAAATATTTCTCGCTTATAGACGATAAGCTTAATAATAATTGATCACAATTAAGATATTCGATAAATTCTATGAGATTAGAAGTATGCCACCATGTTAGATCATTGATTATGTTAATGGGAATTCTAGTTGTCAACTATCCAGGACATTTTTGTGTATCAAAGCATTTGAAATTAGGTGCCTTGTTTTTAAGAAAATCGTTAATCGAACGATTCGTGAAATAGAAGAATTGAAAAAATCCAAACATCAAAATAAGTTCAGATATAATTATCCATTCCATCCAACAATGTTGTGGTCATGGTTGACAAATTTTATTCCAAACATGGTCAATAATTGGATGCCGTAAGTTATCGTGAGTACCTATAACATTTCCTGATTTATTTAGAAAGAAAATATATTGTTTTCGATAAAACACTTATTTTATATGATATTTTTGTTTCCGTTAGAGAAATGCCGGAAGTACAGCAAAATCATTCGATATTTTAAAATAGAAAATGAAAAAGTTGTTTTAAAATAAATGACGAAATATTGAACTATATATTTCTAGATTTTCGGAAATCTTTCCGAAACTTTTCTATTCAGATCTTTGTATAGTGCAAGAGAATTGAAGCGATGAATTTTTCATTGTTCAATCTCTTTTATAGATAGTAATCATGACTGAAGAAGATTATTCAAGCTTCATATCTATATGAATTTGTTGTTCAATCAGTCACTAAAGAAATTTTAATACTCTATAGCAGTCAATTCCTTTTGAAAGTTTATAACAATTCTGTCATAATTTGCATTTGATATGCTTGCATTTCTAGTTTTCAACAAAAATATTAAAAAGAGTTATGGTTTGCCAATGAAACTTCTCAGTGTGAGCAACTAAACATTCACCACAAATAATTGCTCTCATAACTCAGACTCACACACCCATATCCAAAGTAAGTAACTGTGTCTCAGCGTTTCACTAATCACCGATATCAACGTATTCATCGATCAGTCAGACACTGTAGTGAAGTTGATACAGTTTGGCTCGTGCTCGATGCTCAGTATTTTCACTATTACTGCATAGCTCTATCAATGTATTATTTTAAAGTACAGATCTACAAATACAAAACCGAGTATTTTCACTATCTATACATTTCTTTTGCATTCTTACTTTTAGGATTTGGTTGATTGAAATAACCGATGCAGAAACCTGTTTCTTGATAGATACTATCAAGTAGATCATTGAATGGCGTACGTACAGCGTGAGAAAACTCTATATCTCATTGATTCAAAACAATAATCTTGTGATTGTGTAAATTAAACGATTTTAAGTACGAACCATAACCACAGAGAAAAATCAAATAATATCGACTCGTACGTTCCTCGAACCAGAGCGTGTAAAAGTATTTACAATACAAGTTGATCAATAAACCATAGTTTATAGAATTTTCTTCATCCTCACTCCCATCGAGAAAATCCATACTGAGTTTGTTATCTTTGAAAAACGCCAATGAAAAACATTGACCACCATAATGACACAGATATTCAATAGCAGTACATTCTGCAATGAATATTGGATGCGCCATTGTTCATCTTGTACACTAATACAATCATTCTTCCATCACAAATTTCACACCAATCAAGGCATTGAAGCTATGATTCCATATAAAAAATGCTTAAAAATCGATGGCAAGAACAACTATTGGCAATAGATTCGGGTTTGGCATGATGATTGAAAGTAAAAGAGACAATGTCACTGAATGACAACCGTAGATCGCTAGCAAATTCATACTGGCACTTGGAACCAAATCATGGTAATAAAAATTTATTAAAACGACCTAAAGTGTTATTTTTCATTTCATATTTCTCTGCAATATTGACCGAGACAAACTGTGCAGGTGATTCTTCACTAATTGGCACCTTTTTTATTTAATTCATTGAAAGCAACTCATTCTGCTTCATTATTCTTGCTACCCTATACTCGAGTCACTTGAAAACTTCTCGGGAAGTCCTCGAAAAAATGTTAAAACCCCAGCTACTCTAAGGAGTGTGGATTTGATGGATACTTCTCATTTTATTCTATACAAACATGCACCATCAATGAGAACCCTGTAGCACCATCCATACCGGCAGACACCGAACTACGCCCACACTCAAGAATAGACTATACTTGTTCTCACACCAACCCACACACCTCCAAACACACCACACACCAACACTTACATTCACACCCCATTTGAGCAATTACGGCAAAAACACGCATAACTGTAACATTGTTTCTAAATTCCAATGCTTGCATCATATATTACGCAATATCTTGCTATACTAATCTTTTTCTTTCGCCTTCTTGTTACATAATCACGAGTAAACTGCTTTTTATTATCTTGTTTTCCAACATTGTTGGAAATTTCAAAATATAACTGGTAATTACGTCATGTTACTTTCTTTTTAATAGCATCTGAGTGGGTTTTATCAATGTTCGTTGAAACAGACAGGAGACAGATCGATCTGATTTTTTCACGAATAGTGTAGAAATTTTAGATAGTTAAACAATCAATTTTCATCCTTTTTCCAAGTTGTATGACAATCTAAGATTTCCAATAACCATGTAGTAAAAAAGGCTCATGTAGTTTTTTCTCTAAGATTAAGTTAATCCATTCTAAAGTGTTTTTTTTTCTAAATAATTCGAACCATAACATAGTAAATGAGCTCACTTGGGGTTTCAGCGTGAAGATTCTTTGGTGTTTAGTAAATATGTTATGGGTGTAGATTTGCATTGTCGGATCGAGTATATTTGGATGCGAATATGGAAATCTCTGTAAATTTCCAGAATTAATAAAATTTTATGTTTACAGCAAACCCAAACTTATGAAATAGGTTTCATGATATTACCAAGAATTTTCAGTAGCCATAGTGCAATTTCCGCAGATTGTACATGAATATATTTATAGCTTCTTTAGAGAAACAAGGATGGCACACACTGAGATTTTGAAAACTTATTAAAAATATCCGGAACTTTATTATTTTGGAAGCTTATTCTAACTTTCAAAAATTATTAAAATGTTTTCTGATTCAAATTCTATCGGCAAGGTGTTCGCAAACGTTTTCATAAGAAATGTATTCAATATGATTCCCTGAATCTACATTTCACCTGATCCCATGAGTTTTTAAAGCTTCAAGTGGCTTATTGATGGCGTTGTAACATGAGATGCTTCAAAGTGAAATCACGAGAGAAATATTAAATACATTGTAAATCGTAACAACTTTGCCAGCCATAGTGACACACCATTTAGTTGAAAGATGATCGGACAATTATCTCGTAGAGAGCGTACGTTTTTATGGTTCCTAGGTAGATCTCTGCAGTTTCATATATGTTTTCTCAATAGTCTATATTTGATTGACACTAACTTAAGTTAGTAGAACAAGAGAACTCAATACCAAATAAAAGCAAAACGTCTTTAGAAAATCGTTGACAAACTCGCAACGCCCAATGTTGTGTGAAATTAAATTTCAGTTTTCAACATTGATTGACGTGCAATTGATTTATTGAAAAACATATTAGCAGATGCTAAGTAATACATTTTACTGCAGAAAAGGAATCAACATTCATCTACTAGTTCTTTAGTTTTTGATCGTTCAGTGGATGTAAGTGTTTATTTTATTTCTGCATTTCTTATACAGAACGACAATAATTCTCAAGCACATCTTAATTACGTATTTGCAACGAGTTCTGTTTCGAATTCGAAATGTGTAATAGGAAATACATTGATCGATATCAATAAGAAAATAAAATACAAAAAGGGAGAAGATATAGAAAGTAGGATACAGTCGATGTTTTCATGGAAGAGACTACACACTATACCCTATGGTAACAGAATTGGAATGATATTTTTGTCACTGAGAATAGATGATTTAGGTGTATTTGAAATTTATTGATATCTTACATGTTTATAAATAGCAAAAGTGTGACAAACAGATCCAAAACTAGAGAACTATTGAATGAACATTAGCCCTATTCTTGTTGTAACATTTATAACAAAGCATCTACTTGATCTTTTTTTTCAATAAATCAGTGGCATCTAGATAGATAGAGAAATGTTAAGGGTATTCTGAAAACTGAAACTTAATTTTGTCCGACATCAGAAGCTTGATTTATGAACGATTTTCTGAAGATATGTTTTTCGGCATAATTAAAGTTCTCTGATTTTACAGCTCAACTGGGAACATTGCGGGGATGATGCCCGATACTAGACAGGAAACGGCTTTAATGTATACTATTGTTTCTTATTTGTCGTGGCTGTAAGTAGCACTAAGTTGGCGTTTTGACATCAAAATCCCCAGTGGGTTGATTTGTAGTATTATTTCGCTCTAATTTCTTATGAATAGTTATTGCTCGAATGATACAAAGCTAATCGACATTTTCATGCATTAACTGTTCAGTTCTATCTTCTTTATAGTTTATTGTAGGACTAAAACAAAATGTCGACCACTGGAAAAGTTAAAATCGGCACTTCGAACGATCATTTCAATAAACCCAAGCCAACGGATGATTCTTCGAAACTATTGGCGAAGAAAAAAAAGGATGTGAAAACTCTTGCTACTGTCATTGATCGAATTCGAACACTGTTTAGATCAATAAATGGAGGAGATATTCACACTGTCCAGTCTATGTCTACTGTCGGTTTTGAATTTACATTTAATCGTGCTACAGCTCTTGATAAAGACTACGGACTTGAGGAACCCAATCGGACCTTGGATATGAATCCACTTAGTACTCATTCAAAACGTCAACATGATTGCCAAATCTTAGACTCTAAAACAACAATTTCACCATCAGATGTACCTACTACTTCCGTGTTTACAACATCTACTTTTCTAAATGTACAGACAACCTTTACGAAAAAGAACGTCGTTAAACGTCAAAAATTAGAAGGAATGGAGTTCAGATCTGTATCAAATACTTTACGTGAAACCAATTCACTTAAACAAGTGCGAAGGCGTACATTTTCTCATTGGTCACATCGGAATTTCCCATCAAGTGCAGAAATGATTATAGCTGGGTTTTTTAATTGCAATGTTGGTGATCGTGTAATATGTATCTATTGTAATC
>OENT01000449.1:0-16855 GCA_900239685.1 Rotaria macrura | reverse complement strand
CATCTTAAACGTTATACTCAATTGAATCATGTTTCATTTTTGAATGTTTTTCAGAAGAGGATTCGATCAGCTTGTAAATCAGATATCATGCTGGCAATCTGAGTGTAAATGCGATAGGTGATTGTAATTATATTCTTTATCCCCACCCGCATTCTAACCCAGCTACACTCTTCCCCTCCGCCTACCTTCTGTCACACACACCACAAACATCGAATACGATGAGCAGACATTATATGTGCACCATTCGATGCAATACATTAAAAATTCAGTCTGGCACCAGATTGTTTTTATTTTCACAGCTCGATTTCTAGCAGAAGAAAAACGTTAAGAAGTAAAATGGCAAGTATAACCGAAAAATTTCTTTGTATGTCAGCATATAAAATTCGACTGTGGAAAGAAATATTGATTTTTTATTATGGATAACCATCAAAAGCGAAAAATACAATTCTATCGATTCTATTGAATTCAAAGGATTCTAACACTTCAAAATCAGCTTTCGATCTTTGGTATATTTCAATTAAATAGCATCCCAGTTATTCCACAGTTCAGCGTCAAATCCCAAATGACCAAGATGAATATCTCGCCAGTTGTCTGCTGCTTTCGTTATTTTTACCGCTCCCACTGTATAGTTCTGAATCAGAACACCTTTTTGATTCGCTGATTGGTTGCCAATGGTGACCTTGTGACCATTATTATCCGAATAAGCCTTGAAAAAGCCAACCTTTGAGTATTTGTCTAATCCATTCCATTGTTCAATCCAGAGATTTCTGATCACAATAGCACAAGTGCTCGAAAGTGCATAGATCCGTATTGAACAAGGGCTCATACCTTCTGAACGAATATTAGAAATAGTTAAATCAGTTATGAGCAGACTAGGATCAGCCGTAGTACTAGAATCCGTATTGGCATAATGTGGAGCTGAATTGATAATGCAAGTATTGACTTTAATATCAGACCACCAAATTCTGTTATGAATAATATCAACTCCGTCTATTACTACATCGTTTATAGTTCTAGGCGACCAACCCCATTGAATCACTGGTCCATTTTCATTTTTCCATACAACAATGTTGTTCACTCTCACGTGAGAATGATAAATCTTCAGAACATCGTCGTTGGAATGAAAGAACGTATTCTCTACTGAACTATCCCGATAAATTTCTAAACCATCTGTTTGCCAATACCAGCTGCCGACTTGATGATAAGATGACACAAACATATGAAACGATTGTTCATCGCCATAGACAACAAAAGAATGGTAGGGTGGTTCGGACACTGTGATGCCATGTAAATGAAGATACTGTTGTTTATCAAATGGAGAAGTCAATCGAAGCATTTTAACGCATGTTGCCCAGCATTGTTCGGCGTTCGTATGCTGATAGTTATTATTAGTATCCGCCTCATATACATACTTTTCTCCTGAAAGAACTCCAAAGCCTGTAATTTTGATGGCATCGTTTGTTGATTCAAATTGGAATGCTCCTTTTACGTAAGCTCCGGGAGCCAAATATATCCAGTGTACATGAATGGATAAATGAGCATGATAATTCCATGGCATGTAATAGGTACCTGGTCCAAAGTAGATTACACTTTGATTAATGGAATTTAAATTATCGATTCTTCCCGGTGAAACATAATAGATATCACTTTCAGTAGCATCGGGAATATAATTATTAATATCATCACCCACCAATAAAGACTCGGCGAATATAAGTAAAGCATCTCTTGGTTCAGTATGAATGGCTCTTCCATTACTATTTTCCGAAGGACTATTATTTAAATTGTAAGTAGTAAAAAGCTTTGTTGTGAACTCGACAGAGAATCTATGTATTGCAATGTTATATCAATTTTGAAGGATTAAATTGGTTATCTTTCTCTCTCTCTCTCTTTCTCACCTGTAGCCAACAGCATGATAAGGTACCAAAATACGAATGGCTGTGCTATTAATCATCTCCTTTTTAAAATTCAGCGTCGTTGGTCGAATAATCACGTCATTGTCGGAATGAATACTATCCTCTGGCTTAAGTAATGTAATTGTAACCCACACAGGAGTCAAATATTGAAATGTAGACCAAGTCATAGTTAATTTGGCTTGACTAGCAAACTCAGCACCATCAGACTCGTCGTATTGCCATTTGTCTCGTCCCCCTCGAGGAATACTCATGTAAGCAAATGAGTCGTATAAAATATTCTCACCAGCGTCTTTTCTACTGATTTGAACACGATAAACAGTCGACATTCGTACATGATCGTCTGCTACCGGTGAATTATTGTTGTACTCGCTGTTGTTATGCCACCAGGTGTGAAGAATGCCATTTTTTATGGGAACAGCTAACCGGCAACTGCATAAGCAAGTAAGAATTACTAGTTCAACAAGACATGAAGACAGCATGTTTTGATGGAACTGCTAAAATGTGCACATTGAAATACTTAACATCAACGTTTTTGTTAAACTGTCATTTATTTTTGTAATTGCCATCGATCGAATATCAATTTTTGTATTTCTCTTTTTGTAAGCTCCAACAAATCCATTAATAAATTCGATCGTACTTTACAGTTTTTCATCAAGTTTTGTTATAATGGAACTGAATATTGTAATTGCATACAGAAAGTGATATTTTTATGGTGTCGATGCATATCAAGCAAACAACACTCAAAAATGCTCACAGCTGTACCAAGCCATATCCCATACCTACAGTTAAAATCACATTGCCTTTTTAGAAGAAAAGCAAAGTCCATATAATTGAAACTCACAGAAAATTTCGGATTGCCAAATGTACTATTTGCAGCCTTTGTTTGCTGATTAAGTACCGGCAACTTCACGCGATTACAATGTTCCTCAGCAAAGGTCACGTTTTGACACGGGAAGAAAGAAAAAGAATCTCAATGTAGATTGGTGTGGCTTCATATTCTAGATTTAATACGTAAGAAATGCTTCTGTCAGAATAAGTCCACGCGATGAATCAAAAAATTCGGAACAGTCAAAATTTTAACCAAATCTTCAGTAGTATCATTTGATGAGTATATTTACCTGCCTAATTTAAACTACATTTAAGATGGAAGTCATAGATTTCAAGGAATACAAGATTCACATGCGATGAAAATATTCAATTTTTTAACCAATCGTGATCGTGAAACACATCTGGCAGATTCGTATGTGGAGTATCTGATATGATTATTTCTTATATACAACAGCAATAGATTATCAATTTATTTTTGATATCATCATATCAGATGGTAGTGAAGAGGCCAAAGCTTCCTTCGACTCATAGGTATGATTCTGTTTTATCAAATTACATTTACTTTAGTGTTTTTCTCTTCCATTGAGTGTTATCCTATGCAATAGCTAACTTAATATCAAACATCGATTCGGTGAAAATCACTCGATTACAAATGTACCGAACTCATACGGTTGTGACCGATTATGGGGAACTTTATTCCTTTCATAATATTATTCCCATTAGTGAATATGACTGAGTTAAAACAGAGAGTTAAATTAGAATCGTTGATTGTAGAGAATACGTAGTTAGTCATTTACTTTGTGTTTAATACGTATCCAGTTTGGTAAGAAATTTAGAGCTATCATCTTATAGACTCTCCCAAATCGACTTTTCTTTTATAAACAACAAGGGAGTATTCTTAAAAGACAATGTGATCACTATTAGAACTTACTACTATTGAGCATGAGAACAGTTATAATTTTGAATTCTAAGTTAATTTCAATTTTTCTCTACGGCTAGACAAAGCAACATAGTTCATGGATTAATTATCAGATTTTTGTAACCGTTTGAGGTCTTCTTGAACTTTTATGTGTCTATACCAAGGATTATTATTTTATAAGTGTCCTTCTTTTAGGAACATAATTAATTTTGTCGGTATATCACGGTAATCAAGTCCTCTTTCTTATAAGTATACAACTTTGATTTATAGGAACCCAAACGTCATTTTCACAGGTAATAATGTGTGGATGCGAACATAATCTATTTAAATGATACACACGAGATTTATTTTGATATATTCGTGATATTTCTCATGCAAATCATTGAAACAAAGATCTGGTTGGTACAGGTATTTTCATCGTATCGAACGTTCATCAACAACTCAAGCGTACCATAGAACAGCATCAAAATGGGAAGTCCTGCGTATTCAGTCAAACTATTAAAAACTATCCATAACTATAGAACCATCGACAGAAAGTCTACATGGATCAGAAATTTCATCTTTAATCAATTATAGATTTTCATATTCAAACTTTCCAGGTGGATAATGCAATATTCTTTCAACCACTTTATAATGATCTGTATTGGTACAACGATTGTCGTAAACTTTCATGGATTTTTCTATTGATGAATAACCAAATAAAAGTGATTCTTAAGTTTCATTTCATCCATTGTGATGAACTAAATCGTCGATTGGTGATTGGTTTTTGTATAAATTTGTACTGCTGTGCCTAGCTAACCGAGTAATTAAACACCAGAATCTGACATTTTTGCATATTCTCTAATAATACCTGGATATTTTTCTTTCAAATGCGTTCGTCTCTTAAATTTAACCAATAAAGACGATATTGTGAATGTTCGTTAATTTTTTTTTATTCGAACTACGATCAGACAGACAGCATAGTATATGATGACCATCGACTGGCAACTGTAACTCCACCAGTTCGGAATCTCCACTAATATTCAATTTTGACATTTTCGATATATTTCGAAGATCGATCGAATATAGTTCGAAATCATCCGTAGTTTCGATATATATCGCCTCATATAAGAATTATAAAATGTTTTTCAAATGAAAGACATATTAACTACTTAATTAGAAAGAATATATTTTGAATAATTTATCTTACATAAGAAATGAGCAGTGTTTTAAATTAAGATAAATCGGTTAGATTGTTACAGCTTCTTTGAGTAGCATCTTTCCATTCATCCTTGTTCAATTCATATTCTGCATAAATTCTTGACAGCTGTGTAAACAGATGAGTCATAGTTAGACTATGTAAAAGAATCTATCTTTTTCAACTCGAATAGGTGGTAGTTCGTCCGATCTGATAGAAGACATGAATATATTGTTTAAATAGGTGATTAATGAAAAGATAATCGGTCTTGCTTATACAAATGAATGGGATTGAAATATTAGCTTAAGGTAGTTACCAGTTGGTGACCATTGTGGTTTGATGTCCTTCTGAAAATTTGTTCTTCTATATTATAGAGTTATTAAACTATAGTGTTCTATTATGAATGTCTTATTGGAAGGAGAAAATGTTGACCAGTCGGAGACAATTCCAATAATGGGAATGTTGTATTATCAAAAAATTCACCGAAAGTTAGACTAGATCTGATGTGAATAGAGAAACATGAAAGTGATTCTACAGCCAAGAGGAAGAACAATGTAATTTTAGCATCAATACGGTTATCCAGATAGAAAAACAAGATCGGGTAATGTCATGAAAGGTAAATATCGATGATGTAGCTAACTGCCGATGAAAAAAGGAGATGAGTTATCATATTCAAACAATAGAATCTTATCTCCAATATATATTAGGATTTTATTATTTCTGTGGAATCGCTTCACTTCTAGTCATTGATTTAATTTTTCTCTCTATTAAGTAAGATCATATACGGCAGTCAATAGCTATTGAAGAGCAAATATCATAATATGAAAAGGATTTAAGATAATTAAAACTGATTTATTTAGTTTTCGAAAATCATTTCTTATTCAACCAATTAGTTTTGAAGTTGAAAACTATGAGAATTTAATCAAAATGATAGATTATTCAATAAAAATAGATATTAAAATTAAATGTTCCTGATAAAGTATTGTAGATATCTACAAAGGGAGAACATCAGGTGACGAAAAATAATATCGTTAACTGAGTGATCAGTATATATCGCCTTAATTTATTAGAACATTCTTTCGAGTGAAATCATTAAAGATAAAGTTGAAGAGTTTCGTTCAGAACATAATGATTGGAAAGGCTTCTGCATATCCTCTAGAGTAAATATAACTGGAAACATATCGATCTGACATTCTATAAATAATACATTTTATTCTATATTTTTTTTCGTCCACAAAACGAGACTAATATAAAAAAATCTCTTTTATTGTTTACGTTTTCTCGTCGTGCAATATGTTCCTGCCCTGCATTTTGCGTTCCCATCATAAAAACCGAAGTCATCCGATGACATATGTAGTACAGATAGGCGGTCTATTTCACTAGATTTCTTCAAATAAACCACATGAGTTCTTTTAACCAACCAAATATCAAGCCATATTTAGATCTCCACGATTTTCACGATGACAGTAAATAAGTCAGCTCAGATGAACGTTCCTTTAGAGAGATATCAGCGCCAGAATTCTATCGAAAAAAATCTATAATGCATAAAAGCCGACTATTATAAAAGATTATCAAATATTGACGTTTCTATTTTTTCAGCATTATGTACATAAAAGACAATTCTAATTACACATTCTAGTTCTCCATTAACTCTCACATCCTCTCATTCTTCATTTTTTGTGTTTCGCTGCTCTTATAGAATTGATCTTTTATTAAAACAAAAGTTTATTTAAAAAATGACAGTATTAAAAGTGAGTTCCTACCAACTACCTCAAGCTGTATCCAGATATTTGATAACCTCATGAAATTGGTAGAACAGACTTTGCTTTTTGGAACCTATAGATTTAGAATTTCAGTCCAGCTTCAAGTGATCCAGACAAAGGCATGAACTTTTATTATGCATCAATCTGTAAAAATAACTGGTCTTTAAATAGAAATATGTTATTGAACAAAATTTAAGGTAATACATAATCGAAAGTCAGAAATAAAAGTAGATGTGTAGTGCCGAAAGAACAGCATTACTCGTCCTGATTGACGTATGAAAACTTAAAGTCGGAGCGTGTGCATGCTATTATTTAAGATGTCAGTAGAATTTTGCCTACAATCAAACTTTTCATCGGTATCCAACTCTATCATTTGTTTGAATCACGTTCATTTCAAAATCGAATATCTTCGATATCCGAATAAGGCTCATCCAAGTTCGATTCTTTTAATTCGTAACACAGAAGAAGAACCTGATACTTTCCATTTTTACTCGTCGTTCAGGTTAACTGTCTAACTCTAGTTCGAACGTAAGCAGACACTGGAAACAAGGAAGCTGCTAGATTTTTCTAGGAATATATTTAGTTTTAGATGAACTTTAAAAGAAATGAAACACAAAACATCCGACCGAATCTTACACCGCAATTACACATGTGCTCTCTCCCTTACCCTCACCTCCGACCGCTTTTATGAATTATATGCATCGTTAACTAAAAGTAAAACAATATCTATTCCTAACTTTTACCAGTAACTTTCGAAATAATAGCGTGTAGCTGAGTCTCCATTTATATTCAAACTCGGTTTAGACAGCTACGTGTCCCTCTCCCTGGAGGCTGTGCCAGAGACATTGATTAATTGTTTAATAATTAATCAAGTAGCTAACTAAGCATTATTGCAGTGATTTGGTTATTTGAATCATTCATGGTTATATTTCATTTGAATTTCATCAGAATGTATTATCTACTTTTCAAATGTAATGTGAAAGCATTCAGTAAAAACTGATGAACGAATAAATCCCAAGGTATATCGAAGAACGCAATAGTCGTATGATTAATGAGTAACAGCAGCTGGAATGTTCTGCACATTTTAGTACCATAGAGATTGAAATAACAGATTTAAAAAGAATGACTGTAGCTTTGTTTGAATGCCAAATTCGAAAATCGGACTTAACTAATCTCGACAACGAATCATTGAGTTTTATTTGAAGTTTTTCCATATGTTTGTGTGAATATTCTGATGAGACGTTAATTATTCTTACTTCCATGCGCATTGAGTGGCAAAATGACTTTATTAACTATCAATTGAACAATCTATATATGACTCGATTCAATAGTCTCATGGATTAAAATTATGTTAAATAGTAAAATCTTTGGCGACTTTTAGAAAATATTATTAGAGACTTACTCAATATTTCATATAAGTATAAATGGCACACCCATCTGTCTACATGAGTTTAGAAAAATATTCATGTTTAACCAATATCATATCGAATCGATCAAGTATTTTCAAATTATACAGATTTATACGTATATAAGAGTATCTTAGAGATAATAAAGGATATGAAAACGAGTTTGAAATTTATATGTGCATTCTTTTTATAGAAAAATTGACCGTAAGTATGAACATGTTACCTGCTATTCACACACTAATGGATTCATGAGCTGATTAGTATACTAGCAATCAATCTGTGAGATTATGCATGTCGGAATGAGCAAATCAATAAATCAGAAACACTACTACTTAGTAATATTTTCGCTTAATACTTGTGTGTCAAAGCTAATGTGTTCGAATACTTGGTCTTGCTCTTGTCAATTCATAAAAGTATTGAATCGCTTATGTTACGTAGTAAGACAGATGGAACCTTTTCGGTTTAGTAGATTAACTCTGATGTAAAATCTCTTTCCATCTATGAGAGTCAGCTAGTCATGTGTGGTCACATGGTGGAAATTTGACATTTGACATATATTCGACTTGGTCTAATATTATTTTTTCATCGTTCACATCGATATATCAGAAGTAAGGTGTTTGATTTGATCAGGGGATTTCAAAACAGATGACTTTGAGCGTTATCGATTTGATTCTCTCAAAACCTTTGTGAAGTCCATATGCATTGTATGACGATCCCTTGCTTGTTTGAATCGAGCACCCACTTCGACATGCAAGTTCACAGGGTTACTTATACACTGGCAGCAATGTCAACTCTTGTGTTTGAATGTTCGATAGATTCAGAATCGTTGAAATACGTTCAAGGGAACTGATTAGTCAACCTGAATCGATCATTAGTTTACGTTTTGTCCAATTTCCAAACCGATAATGCTTCATTAGATTAGGATGAACCTAAAAAATGTTTAATCTTAAGGAAAGTTGAAAAAAGAAAACTATTCGATGTCAAAAACTCGTCATATATTACTAAAATTCTCTTTCTCTGCTGAAACAAGAAACACTACCACAAAATATCATATTTGAATGAAACGAATAGTAGCATACAATTTCTTTTACTATTCGTCCTCTCTTGTATCGATTTTGGCAGGTTTTCAATTTTACTTCAAAATTCTTAGTCAAATTTTCAACAAAAATGCAGGGTGATTTTTGTCGAAACAATTTTTATCTGATCGACATGAATAACTCCAAAAAAACAGTAGCAACCGATTAGAGTAGAAGGATAGTATTTGACAAAACCAATCATTTGACTTGGAAATAGGAGAAACAATCGATTTGGATTTATTAAGTAAAACTTCCATTTCGTTCAATTCTTTTATGCATCATCTGGCTAAAATCTAAGAATAATTGATAAAAATGGACCATAGTCGCTGTATTTTGAACGCCGAACTTTTCAACTTGGAATAAAGTATGTCGTACGTCGTTGATGGAAATAAAAACAATTATCTTGAAAACTTGATATAGAATAGAGAAGAAACTTTCGGTTATATTCGCTGAACTCATAGTGATATCTAACCTCTCAGGATATGATTTCTAGGAAGGATTCTGATCGAAATTACATCAACACTGAATATACAATGAAGAAAAACAATCATCATCAAGCTCATCTCAAATGAATCAGAATTCGAACTTGATTAATTTGACTCATATAATGTCAATGAAAGTCTCTCATCAATAACTATCGAGTGATAAACAATTGTTGGAATACATGCTACCAAACACTTTAAGATTTATATTAGCCTTTGTCTGGTGAAACGTGAGAGTGTTCGTAGATGATATAGGTAATCTATAGTAGGGTAATATTTACACCAGCGGCACTTCATACAAATTCTTAGATGTGGACATCTACATGAATCTGGTCATCTTATTTCATTGCAAATATCATAGTACCCTCGAATTCAAATCAACGATGATCATTGTGTGAACGAACAGCTACTACGAATGCATTTACATCGTGAACGGTAGCAGAATAAAATCTTATTGAAAGCTCTCTTAGAGGATATTTCATGGCATGTTTTCGAATTTCATCAAAATTCTCGTCTTTTACTTTGAAGAGAGTCAATGAACGTAAAACAATGAATGAATCGATAGAAAAAGAGTGCGAACACCTAACAGTCTATCGTATTCGAGTGTGTAGAATGAAAAAGAAAAACATATGCTCGCATATTGATCGACAGCAAAATTGAGAAATCAATAAACATAAATAAATCAAAAAGACGCCTTTCGAATGCTTCACAATAAAAATCAACGAGGCACATTTGATAATGCAATGAAATCGAGAGAGTGCGCATGTTCGTATGATCCGTTCCTTATAGGGCAAGCAACTATCACAACGAAATTTGAACTAGGCGACTACGTGTCCCTTTCTAATACATTATTTTAAAGCCACTTTGATTTGGTCTTTAAAATTATAATGAAACGAGGAAATGAGTGTGTTTCTTCTACTTATTATACGGCACAGCCACACTCTTCAAGTTCGAATCAATAGATTGTTTTCCCTCGAAAAGATCGATCAAACCATTCTTAATTCGCAATCCGAAGGATTTCTTTTTCTAAATATCGAAGTCACCATTAGACAAATGGTGTCGTTAGTACATTTCTCATCGACAACAAATATATAAAAAAAGATTGTTCTTTAGTTCTTAGTTGATAATAAATCAACGCGACACAAGTGAACGAGTTCTACTTGACTGTATCGTTCACTGTTTTTGGACTGTGCTTTCATTGCCTCATTGTCTTCATAGATGTCGAATTGTTACTTTTCTCATCCCAGACTAAAACTTCGTAATTAAAAGAATACTTGATGCGTTTCAGTTCGGTTAATATGAAATGAGAATTTTTCTTATTTATTTCATCAAAAAAACAAAACAAAAGTAAATGAAATTCTTTAATTACATTTGTGATACAAAAATGAGAGAACAAATCCTAGGATGAAAACAATGCTTGATCTTTGTAAAATTTATCAAGTAGTAAAATCATACATTGTGTTGCTTTCACTAGCCATCACACTATATATAATGTTCATTTCGTTTTATTCTCGCTCATAGTTATTTCACGCCACAGTGCTGCTCCTGTTATTAATGCTCCTAGTAACTCCCACAATGCTATGCTAATAAAACTTGCAGGTGCAAGACCTTTCTTAATTGCCAGCATGTACACGGTTACTGTTACCAAACGGAACACTACAGTAAATTGATAGAATTTTGTCCATCGATTCCATGCTGCTAGTAAATAATAAATACCCATATTAAGTGAAGCCACCGATGAGCTAATTAGAAATACAATGGTATAATCGCCATCTTGACGTGCTGATCGATCAATACTCATGAATCTCATGCGGTTTAAAATTGCTTCAGGATTAGTCAAGCCAAGCAGACCTACTGAAATGGCTATTAAGCCAAAAATGAATATGGTCAAGTCTGATACAGTTCGAAGCATTATCTAAAATAGTCAGTTTTTGAGTTAACTATTCGTTTTGCTCTCCAAAACTAAAGAAATGAAACATGATTTTCTTTCTGGAATGATAAAAATGTTCACGTTTATAAGGATGAGCAAAAGGAATAAAGACATTACTCAGTATTGCACGTAGGGAAACAAGTCACATCTCATAAATCTGCATAACAAGTGGGGGAGGTCCTGTCGAAATATCGCACAGCACGTACGAATAATAAGCTCCTCGTGACGTTTTGACTGAATACTGTTTTTACTAAAATTCACTGTATTGAACTAACAGCTCATGAAATTTACATTGAATTTTAATTTTCCGTTATTTTTGGCAATAAATGTTAATGGTTCGCGGTGACAAGTGTACTGCTAAAACAAACAAAGAATTAGAAAAAGGGTTTCTACGAAGTTCTATGTTTCAATAATTTCTTACTATTTTGTATGAGGTAGAGATTTCAATGAATGATGAAATACAAACAGTGAGACCAGTCAGTTGTCCTTCTTCACAAATCTATTTCTGTAGGTATTTTACTGAAAAAGAAAATTATTCCTAGTTCTTTATAATCTAAATTTCAATGGCGGCTAATAGTACAAGTTTGGGGTTTTGATTCTACTACCTACTATTAATTAGTAAAGTAGGGATTAGCTCAATGTTCTGGATGAAAAGTCGCCGTCGAAATAGAAGAGGTCAAACTGTGTCGTTGCTTTCACTTGTACCTTTCAGTATGATGAGAAGCATCAGTTTCTATGATGAAACTGTTTGCTGTGCTTTCGTTTGTGCACAGGTGAGTAGTTTTAAGTTTTCTCTCGCTGAATTCTTCGCATTTCAAGACGGTTCTCTTTTCTTTTCACTCTCTTACTTCTCTCTCTTTTTCACATTCTGATCGACATTTCCGTTTCGCTCAATTCTATTGAGTTCTCTCCAGAACGTCTCCTTTGTTTCTTGAAAACATTGAACAATTTTTCATATCGAATATGCAAAATATATCTGGAATTCAACTGTGAGTTTCAAGCGTGATGCATAGGTGTGGAATGAAATCTACCCCATTGCCTAAGAGGTTTCAGAAGAATCCAAGTATATTAACTTGTGGTGAAAAGTCGAAGTGATCTGTGCCGAAAAACTTGTTACTCAACTGATTTGATTGAATCGAAATAAAAGGAAAATGCTGGGTAACCAACCGAATTAAGTCCTCTTTCATAAATAGCGTTTTCAGAACTAATCAAGTGAGATCATCTATCGCTTGGTGAATTATTTGCAAGGCTTTTTTATTTTAGTAGGATTTAATGGCTGATACTTCATCTGTATTCACTGTATCTGTTACAACTCTCTGTAACCCTTCGTACATGATACTATTGATTGATTTCAATAAACCTGTGTCATTTGTGCTTGTCAACGACAGGTGCACAACCGATATAGATCGATTTTAGTATTGAAGATCCTTTGTTTTGTGTTTTTGCTCATAGATGAAGTAGTAAAATACACAGTGAACTAACAGTTTGATTGTTCCCTAAGTAGAGTTAGCGATCGTTTAGTTGATATCCTAACAGTATGAAGTTCACTTTCGGTACGTATGCATGCCTGGAAAAGAATGTCACTGTTTAAAAACATACAGGAGATTCATGATAAGTTTCTTGTGCTTCGTTTTTCATATGACATTCAGATTAAATTAATTTTTCTTTTCAAAATCTTCACAGAATAGAATTAAAAAACAATGTTTTTATTTATATATTCATTCGAATCTTCTGACTAAAAAAATGATTTGTTTTTCTTTTAGGATTCATAAGAAAAGAAAATTGAATTTATTTTCACTTGGGCATCATTTTATGCATGGAATCTCAAAAATGATTAGTTATCATTTAACTTTAGTTGAATCTAAAAAGCAAACGCAAACCTAGTTTTAAAATTACACATATGTGGATAATTTTCTTCCTGAAAGTGCATAAAGAACAACAGTGTTAACTTCAATTTTAAGTAGGATAGTAAAGACGACTCCAGAGTCGTTTAGAATTATTTCCAAGTTTACTGTATTATCGAAAGAATAGGCGTGAAAAATTGATTAAAATCAATTCTACGACATTCTACTGAGTCAAAGCGGAATTGGAAGAAAAAAGTGACATAATCTTAGATCATAAAATTGTTGCAAAAAACAAACAAATGAAAAAACACAGTGAGCTATTGTTTGTTTTATTTTTCATCATTCTGATGACCATCCCGATGACGGATGATCATATTAGTGAAATTTTCATTGTCAACTTTATCAAAGGCAAATGCTTGTGTAGAAAAACTAACAGATGTCGATTTTTTATAATATTTAAGTGAAATTCATCGCAGATTTGTTAGTATGAAATTTCATTGAATTGATAGGATATAAACAATACAATAAAATGATTCACACGATAAGTTTCATCATGCAGTCTTGTCTGCATAGTATTAGTTTCTTCGCTATAGACAAGAAGTCGAAACAGCCAATGCCAAAGATCATTTCAAGATTAGATATTGAAAAACAACAAATTAAGATCTGTACTCTGAGTTCTTGGTGAAATTTTAGATCAAATTCAGAATCAATGCTGTATGTTGATTGTTTTTCATTTAATTTAGATGAACAACTTGTTCGCTTAACAACAGTACTCTTCAAAACTAAAAAACCACCTTACATGTTTTGCATTTTCTTTCAAGTATTCTTGTTTAAATTTGCTGAATGTTGTACCTCGATATTTAGCAAACTGTTTGCAAAGATATGGTATTGAGTCGGATAGTAGCTGATAATGCAGACGTGTCACGCACCACAAGAGATGTCTTGCATCACCCGTTACAAACCAAGGGGATTCATGGGTTTCGTATTTAAGTAAAAGACGATAGGTTTTCTGTTGAGGCAAGAGAAGAGAATACGGCAAGTCATTTCAACACATTTACATAGTTATTTTCGAAATTTTTTATGCAGTAGTAGGATCTATGTAGTGCTGATATACTTTGTACTGAAGAATTATCTTCGTTTAACTGATTCAATCTATATTTGTATTCGTTCTTGTTTTATCATATGTTTGACAATGGTATATGATAGTATTTTTGCCAAATGGCATCCGCTTTTTGAAGATATCATGCTATATTTCGAAATTCAGGAGTATCAGGAATCTCACAATTCATTCTATGAAAATTTGAGAAATACAAAATTATTGACCATTGATCAAACCCGCAGCTTTTCTAGTATTCGTCTCTGTTCAAAGATTTTTCGTTATTGAATAAGATCAAATTTTAAAATGAGTGCCGGTCACTCTTTCTTTAATGAAAGGGGTATAAAACGATTTTTCTTTCATATGAAGATGTCCGTATCATAGTATATAGGTAAACATTTAAAGAAAAGAATAACTTTATTTTATTTTTGTTTTCAATGAAGATAATTCAATGTCGACAATAATAAGGCAAATGTTAAGAGAAAAAGATTCTTCTTCCCAATTGATATGAAGTTGTTCACATATATGGTCTAGTTATTGCTATCAGTGTAGCATAATATGGGTCATCAAATATCAGACCTGCAAGGAATAGTGCATTTAATTTGAAAATTTAAGGAAGAAAATCATCTTTCTTGAACTGAAAAACAAAAAATTATAATACATAGTTATATTTCAGAGACATTATAAAAGTGTATTGGATACTAACAACTTTTTCAGACATTAAGCTTGGATGTTTTACTTAGTTGAGCAGGGCATGATCGACAATAAGAATAATGAGAGTACAGATAAGAGACACTAATTGTACGGGCCACGAGGGACTGTGGATCACTTTCATTATTTTTACAGAGAAAGATAATAATGAATGATTAACATATGATTATCAGACGAGACAAGTAAGTAACGATGACATTTTCCAATGAAAAAAAGTCAAAAATTTTCTTTGTCTTCACTTATTTAAGCATGTCAGTAAGGAAAATATTCGAATTCAAATTAATATCATTTTCTTTCTTAGACTTAATTTTCATAGATCTCCATCCAATTGTCGAGAAAACATAAACATGAGTTACATGTGTATAAAATAATTTTAATATTCTGGTTTGTTGAATTCGTAGAAAGATCACAACCTTTTGAAAACGGATAAAAACAAGTGTTTCTTATGTTCATCAGATTCTGCGAGAGAATCGAGAATGAAATTTTTAATAAATTTCACGATAAGTCTTCTTCAACTATAGGTATCATTTATCTTATCCATTAATTTTATTTGAGATATTTATTTAATGCATTTCTCTCGGTTGATAATCAGATGTATCACATTTATTCATTTAATTACATGATAATGAAGCATAACAAATTCAATGACAACATTGTACTAATAGAAGCATCATCATGTATGGATGTCGATAATTTATTCACAAATTGAACATCAATCTTTGTTTCTAATGCTATTGTTGAACTTCGGCTAACTAAGCTCAAATAACGTTCTATCAATGAGACGTGCACTTCAGCTTAATTCAAGACCAAAAACGAATGTTTTAAATCAATTATTATTTTCAAAAACACTCCGACTCTGCCCATTCGACATTGAAGAATGCACGGTTGATGTGAACTATCTTATTGGATATCAATTGTTGTTTGATGATGGTGAATGATAAAATATCGTAAATATGATTTCGTCTAGTGATTAAAAAAAACGAAAAGTTAAAACTGAAAAATTCTAACGAAGATACTCTTGTATCTATTTCGAAAAGTAATATTCCATGTTTACATATGCCAATTAAACATGTTGACCGAATCGATGGATCATCGGCTGACTATAAATAGTGAACAGAAATTATTTACGTAAGTTACAATTCAATAGTCAACAGTAGACTTCCATAGAAAATGACGTTGTATCATATAATGTATAAAAAATAGTGTAGGAAAAGCCAACTTGCTTTGTTGCACTCAAAAATTTAATATTTGCTTCATAAGTAATTGGCATAACAGAACTTATCACGAATAGCGACTGTCCATTCTTGAGAACGTACACTATTCAATTTTAATATCACTGTTAGAACAAGACGATTAATTTCTCGCGTACTCGGTAAGAATAACGTTAAGTATAAATCTTTATTTATATGCACATACATCGATCGTAGATCGATTTTAGTCGAAACGTGATACTAACGGGTAGCCATCAATCAGATTTCTTGCTATAAAAAGATCATACGGATATAAAATATTGTCATGAACATCCAATATTTTTCTCCGATAAGTGTATCAAAAAGAGGATTATTTTTTAGAACAACCATTGTACCTACAAATTGTTCAGGTAAAAGTTGATGATGCATAAAATGATTGTACATTTCTGATTGATTATTACGATGAAATGTAAATGGAATATACAATCAAACCATACGTTTAATAGTAAAACAAAAATCA
>OENT01000448.1:0-112916 GCA_900239685.1 Rotaria macrura | reverse complement strand
CTCCAATTAAGAAAAAACCGCCCGCAATCAAGAAGACACGGTTCTAATAGTATTCTCGAATAAATAGGAAAAAATTAATTTGAATGTTAAATATGAAATAATTCTAGAAAGCAAAACGAGGCACTTATTTTAAAAATATCACAATTATATAATACTGTTTGAAGAAGGACGAGTACAACCAAGAAATTCTCAAGCGAGAAAGGAAAATCGATGCTTGCTTATGAAGCTTACATTTATACTTTAGAAAAAAAAACTGATGTGAAAATGACTTTTCGATGCCAGAATCGGGATTGCAAAGGTAAATTTAAATTTAAAGAAATGATTTTAACTGTTTTTTGTATTTTTCTTGTTTTGTCTATCTGTAATTTTTCCTTTCCTTTTTCTGTAATTTTTTATTTCTCAATAAAATTAATCTTCCTCTCACAAGGACTATTCTATAAATAAATTTGTCTCTCTACCTCTACATTAATTCTGTTACATGTAATTGTGTATGCGACGAATTGTCTATACGACGAATTGTCAGCGCGACCAATAGTCTGTGCGACGAATTGTCTGCAACGAATTGTCCGCGACGAATTGTCCAGTCACCAATTGAAAGATGAACTATTCTCTTAGTCTTTGTACCGAACCCAAACTCAATCTCAATGCCAAAACGGTTTGGGTTTAGTGCATATGTAATTATCAGATAGCCTAGTACATTGCTCTTTTATTGATCATTCTTGCCAAACAAAATCTCTCTTGTATTCTATTTTTGATTATCTCCTAAGAACATTTTTCGTGGCACTACCCATGTAAAAAAATTAGAGCAATAATCAAATTAAAATCATACACCTTTAATCGATTACAATTAAAAATAATCAAAAAACCTAAATTTCATCGATTATTTCTATCATTTTCTATTTTAATCGATTAAAAATTGATTAAAGGTGTATGATTTTAATCTAATTATTGCTCTAAGCTTTTTATATGGGTAGTGAAACGAAAAATATAATAAAATTAATTCATGTCTAATGTGTTGAACATCGTTCTTCCAACAGCTATAGTAAGTAAAAAAATGAGTGTCAAATACTTATAAAATATAATATGCTTCACACACAAATCATATTTGGATTGAATATAATCAAGGCAATGCATTATGATAACATAGTGAAATGTAGGATGTAGATGGGTGTAACATCAATACCCAAACCCACGTGACATTAATCTCTAGTTGTTTCAACGGATAAAAGAGATCTATGCTGTATTTTTCCTGTGCAGATTAATGGAAAAATTGTGACACAAGATCACTATGTAGTGTTCTTTGTGGATTATCGAACTATAATAGATATAAGAAAAAACGCATGTTGCTTGACAAAATAATAGTGAAAATGATGTGCCTTAGCTGCTTTGCAAACCACTGTATGTATCATACTATTTCTCTTCATAGTTAGATTGGACCTAACTGTGTGAGAAATGTAACGAATTAGTTCATTTGATAGCAGAAGTGATTTAAAAACAGTATTGTATTGATAGTTCTTAATAATACTTTCTTCGAACGAAATTCTATGTGATTGATGAGAGGGAGGGTGAAAGAGTAGACCCTATATATTGTACTCAGAACAAAGACGGAAGACAGTGGCAGAAAAAAAAACTCGCGTATATATGACGAGATAATGCGAATAGGATGTATTTCCAAATACGTGGCAACAGTGTTCCCGTCAAAACTACTGCAATGGAGTTAAACTAAAAGTAAAGTCAATTTTCATTCGGAATAGTTCAGGAAAATGAAAAATATAAGAGAGAAAGAATCGTTAGATTTGAATAATACCATGTCGATACTGGAACAGAGCAGAAATTGTGATTTATTTCAAGTTCAAAAATACTTTTTACCCTGCAAAATAGTGTCTATCAGTGATGGGCACGTGTTCTCGTTTCGTGAGTTTATTCCGTACAGATATTTTATCGAATAAAACAGCTGAATAGAAAAAGAGCAAACAGTATTGAAAATGATCGCATTTATGTCTGTTTCTCCCTTGTCGCTAATTATAAATGCATTCAAATGGAGTTACCCTCACTATTTTTCATACATCATTCGACTTCAACAATACTAACACTAAAGCTTCTGTTGGTTGGTTCATATCATTAGAATAAAATGAATAGCACACACCATGAGAATGTTTCTGTCATAAGATAATTATCACTAGAGTTCCTCCAAAATTGAATCATATCGAAAAATGTTATCATATGTCGTCGTGAAACAACACAAAGCTATTACGGATTGGCAACAAAGTCTAAAAATTCCTACAAACGACTGCCGTCCATGTCTTGACTAGAAAATATAATTATTGAATTCATTATTTAAACTACGATATTTTTCGACTTGCAAGCCTGCATTACATTCAGATCAAATAACTTTGAGATATTTTCTCGTTTCAGATCATTCACATTCGTGAAGTCAAGGAAATCATCGATACGCAATATGGTTGACACATCGATCATCAAAGTATCATCAAAAACATCTCCTGTAGGGGAAATGGGACAAAAGTATCTGGCAAGTGGCAAATCTCTCTCCATGCGAATGTGGGAAGAGGTTAAATCGACTAATGAACAGAAACCTCTGATGACACGTGACTACGAAACGTGTGGCTATGTTATATTTGGTAAGGCAGAACTTCATTTCGATAATGACCAAAAGATTCTTCTCACGGCTGGTGATTCCTGGATTGTTCCGAAGGGTGCCAAACATATGTACAAGATGTTAGAGAACTTCACTGCTGTCGAAGTTACTCATCCACCAGCTGAAGTTAAGAACAGAGATGCACCTGTGGCTCAGTGGAAAAGATCCATCTCTCAACCGTAATTCGACCATAGAGAAACACAAGGACAGAGACGCATACAATTTTTCTAAATGTTTATTTGTTATAAAAAGCATATCTTACACAGAAACATAGCATGGTATATCAGTTACTGCTTGAGTGTGACACGCGATTTCTGTATTCCAGCTTTTCTCAGAGAATCTTCTAATCAAATACACAGAACAGGTAAACATAGCTACTTTTCAGACAATCTCGTACGACATTTAAAGATAATACGAACGATTATTCAGCTTTGAAAGTCATCTGTTCAATTAATTAGAGGAATAATAATTTAAAGATTATTTGTTATTTTAACACTTGGCAATTATTACTAATAAAAAGAGGTAAAAATAATTTTATCCCTTAGGAAAAAGAGAAACTATTGTACGTATCTAACTAAAAGAATAGCTTCTCTAAAATTTCCAATTGTAGATAAGATGCTGATTTGATAACTAACTTATTTGGATTCTAGATTATAGAATCATCGTGTAGAAATTACTTCATAGGCTCACAAAGAGAGAATTCATTATGAATATGACTTTTTTAGGAATGCTAACGGGTTTTGTCTGAATTTTAATTAGTTTATATTGAATATTTCGTAGAAAAATATCAACAGTAGAACACATGTATCCTAAAAATCAAAAATGTTGTTGACATGGTCCGTTATAATAAAAGCATTATAAAACTAAGTATTGAAGACGTGTCAGATACTCAACAGTCCAAACTGTGATTGTTGTGGACTTGTTTCTACTATAAAGAACTCGACTGATAAGTCTTCTCTAAGCATGGAGTCGCTGAAAGAGGCTCAGTCAATCAAAACATAAATCATCGATTGACAGTGTTCATGAACTCGAAATAACAAACGAACGAACAAAAAGATAGAGTTCTAATTTTTATATCATTTTTCAAGTCGATCGTGTTCTCTTAAAAGTCTTCGTTGGCAAATATCAATTAAAATGAACTAAAAACATTTCCCTAATCTTTCATCTAATCCTTATTGACCATATTAAGTTGTCTATTCATTTTACTCGGCAAGGTTAGACCCAATACACACACATGATAAAGCATTTATGACTTTCATTTTATCAGATTGCTCCAAAGTTTAGATTAGTAAATTTTTAATCACAAATGGAATCCAGGTATCTTATGAAACATTTTAAAATTCAGTTAATACTTGTTCGGTCGAAATTGTGTCAATATTAGCCTCATACAGATATGTACTCGTGGAAAAAACTAGACATCCACCTAGTTTTAAATAAATCGTTATTTTATAAATATATCTAATTAAGATAATAATTCGTTATACTGAGACAGTAGTTGTATTCGATTCAATCAGATGGTACTTTCATGCTTTAGTTTACAACTATTAGATATGAAAAAAAATAATCAAGTTCAATGAATACACCGTTATGACCAAATTTATGATGTGACCTGTTTTTCAAATACTATTTCGAATTTATTATTTTTATATTGATATGTTTTCTTTTTAGAAAGACAATCGAATACTATGACAGAACTTGACATTGTCTAAGTAAACATCTTTCATTTGGTCTTTACTTATTTACCAAAAACAGCTACGAACACAGAGTCTGCATTCAATAGGCAAGAATGAATAATCTGCACTTTTTGACTCATTTTCAGGGCTGTCTATGGAGGTCACTCGGTAAGTTGGAACAAAAGAAACTGTCTCTTCAGACGGCGCTTGAAATTCTCTATCATGCTACATTTTATTCTGTTGTCGTACATTTATCTGCTAGGGAATAAGTTGAGTAATACTTTTATTCTTGAGTATGTGAAGCAGTACGAAATCATTTAACACATTGCTCGAAAAGTTATCAATAGGGTGCAGATTTACTTCCTTCGCACCTGTTGAATGTAAATTCTATGAGTTCCGAGCATTTTTTGTAAACAGATGAAGACCAAATGAAAAATATTTACTTAGATAATTTCAAGTTCTATCAGAATATTCAATTTTCTTTCAAAAAAGAAAACATATCAATATAAAAATAATAAATTCGAAATAGTATTTGAAAAACAGGTAACATCATAAACTTGGTCATAAAGGTGTATTCATTGAACTTGATTATTTTTTTTCATATCTAATAGTTGTAAACTAAAGCATGAAAGTACCATCTGATTGAATCGAATACAACTACTGTCTCAGTATAACGAATTATTATCTTAATTAGATATATTTATAAAATAACGATTTATTTAAAACTAGGTGGATGTCTATGTTTTTCAAGGTTACATAGTTGGCTGATCAATAATTTATATTAATGTAAACTCAGATAACAACCTTAGGTTTTTTCACAAAATGATTATGTGTGTTTTGTCGCAAGCTAAATGAAGAAAATGATTAAAATTTTATTATTAAAAACAAATGTCCTCTTGTTCGCACCACAACAATGATTTTATGGTTAAGTGACACATTTACTTTTTTTTCATTTCGGTTTTCGTGTCAAAAGAAATAACAGTGACCATTGACCATAATAAGAGAAATAAAAGCAACCAGTGTTTTAGGATCAACATATCATCATCGCCGTTAGAACATTCTCTTCTCGTTTAGTAGCCCTACACATGCAAACATCTTTATGAATTAGAGCGAAAATTTGAGTGATTAATAGAAAGTTGCAAGCACAATTGATCACTGTTTTTTTCTCAAAAACCTTATTGTGAATATACTGTAGCAGAGACCGAAACGAATAGAAAAATCTCAATTCGATTCGATTTTATTCAATTTGGTTGATTTCTGTATTCGATTCGATTTGACCTAGTTTTTCAAAATCTCAATTCGATTCGTTTTCGGTCTCTGTACTGTACACAATGGTTCGATTTATTCTTCAATGTTTATACTGATGATAAGTCGTAATGATGTACAATATATATATATATATATAATCAAAATTTATGTTTTTGTTTATTAGTTAAAAAAAGTAATCGAATCATCTTTTCGATTGAAGGTGCTAATTCCTTTCAAGCCATTGTGACTTATGAAACAGTACCAGCCTATCGAGTTTGATTACCACATGATTTCTTGTTTTATATTTTTGAATATTAACCTTTCTTCAAAAAACTATCCTTGCTCGTAGATATTGTATAAAGAAAAAAGAAAAAATGGTCATATGATAACGTTGTAGTTTATGTAAGGACAAGGTGCTGCATAAGCGAATTTTTCTCGTTCCTCTCCAATAATCGTGAAGGGAAAATGTATATAATGATTAGGTGATCAAAATGATGCATCACAAAAAAAATCATTTTCTCGCTTGTAATGTCGTGCTTTGAGTATATTACCTTCGTAGCAAGGTTTGGATTGAAGAAAGAAATTTAACTATTCTCATAGAGAAGAGAATGTGATAACGTCAGTTCTGACTGCAAGGATAATTTTCTATTGGCTGTCAAAGTATGGGACCCTATTATGCTTTTTTCTTCCTTGCAATATATGAAGACATGCATGAGTGATTCTTTCAGGAAAAAAATCGTTACTCTGCCTGCAGCGTACCTGACCGGCGTATTTCTTGCGAATGATCAGTAGTAGTCAATTTTAAACAAATTCGCCACTTATATATCGTACAGAGATCACGTAACAAGATACTACATCTCGTTCGCGTGCAGTGCATCGATACTTTTGGATGGACTTGTGAATATAACCTACGATAATCATAAAAAAACTGAACAAGAAACTTATGCAATCATTCAGAAGAGATGTCTATATTTGCCAACACAGCATACTTTGTTAGGTGTGAAATAAAACACCATACATTTGGGTATATTCATAGTCATTTCTATTCAAGGTGGCTTTCATGAAGATCGAAGGTGACCATCCAAAATCAATTAAATTTGGTGATAAGATTTTTGAACTGGTTCTTGTACATATTCTCCATCCAAACTCATAACCAAATGTTGGATGATGTTTCTTCTCCTCTTGCAATACTTATTATGACATGCTTGATTAGAAACATTAGAAAAAAGTTCCACCGTGATGTAAATCATGCTGATCACTATTCTATATGTAGGTCAACAGTTTTTACTTATGATTTAAGAACAGAATCTTTGTCTAGACTTCATGATCGTACCAAAAGTTGTTCATTCATTATCATAAAAGTCTTCAAGTTAATCTCATGAATGGATTTTGAAAATCTCCTTCAAATACTCGAACTCAACCGCAGTACTAGCAATTATTCATCAGTCACATGATCGTTACTTGAGTCATTCATTTAACATCTTTCAAACAATGCCCACAGCAAAACTTAACTGACCCTGTATGAAACTATTCCTCCCTATCATGGTCTCTTATCTACAACAAAGAAGAATTCCAAATATATATCTCTTCTCAGATTGGGACTCAGACAAGCTTGTTAAAAATCATTCCAGTTTTGTGTATTCTTCTTCTATTCATATCAACACATGACTCTTCTACATTGATAAGTAATATTTAAAAATAAACCCCATTTTGAAACTATTCTATTAATACTCCATGCTGTAGTAAGTGAACTAACTTGTTGTACTAATCTTTTGTTATTCGAATAGTTGAATAGATGTTTGTAAAAATTGGGAAATTCAGTTTTTATAATATCTACCAATCGGGTCACAATCTGTTGGCTTTGCTTATTCTGTAAATACAATATCGAAATAGAACACTTGTTTGTTTTATTCTTAAAACAATTGAAAGTTATTTCCATGATAAAAGACGTGCTACTGTCTTAAGACCACAGATATAATGGAACAGCATCTTTGTACACACGACAAAAGCTATTCATTTAGTGTTTCAGATTTTCCACAGTACTCACTTATGAAGATTTTACTTTCCTGACTATATATTAGTGGAATTAGTCATATTATTACAAGCGTTCGTATTTTTGTTGATCTTTTGCCATTCTATCTAACATCAACTTGTACCTTAGATTTGAAAATAGTTGAATAGACCTAATTTGAGTATTCATTGCATGTGTAATATTTTCTTCAATGGCAAACAACGATTATTGGCTATAGGAAAGATAGAAATCGTACAATATCATTATAATAATTGGTTGATCATTTTTCTTCTAATATTAGTTGTAGATGCAGTGAAATAATATTCATCTGATGATGATAAAGTCACCTGAACTAGACTACAACGATTTTTTTCGTTCATTATTTATGCGATCTCAAATCTCTACAGAGTTATATGACATTCGAATAGAGGAAACGTTAAAATTGAAATAAATATTTGTAACAGCTATTCAATAGCCTCACGTACTTCTATTCAATGTGAGCTTATGTATTCTTCTGCAAAATTATTGAGTTTAAAAACAGTATAGTTGTTTAGATCATACACTTTTCATGGCTTCTGTTATCAATCAATAAGTTCGGAACATATACTTTCATCTTAGCATAATGGATGAATGAAATGTTATTAGGTATCATACAGTAGTAACTCTTTATGCAATAAGTTGATAAATGAAGAAGAAGAGCTTAATTGATTAGAGATATATGAATAGGGCTTTTGTTTGTATCATTCCAATGTCCTATGATCGTTGACAGTGACTCATATCTACAACATTTTATTGTAAAACAAGGCAAATATTTGATATGAATAATTGCTGTCGAAAATGTTCATCTACTACTAATGTAGCAGACACTAGTCAAATAGAACCATTCTTTTGAGATACACAATATAATGGAATCAAATTCGGTTTAACATGATTCATAGAAGACGCGATCCTTGATGTTGATTTTCGTGACCAACCTTTTACTGACCATACGCAATATTCTAGAGCCGACTTTTGCAAGCGTGTATTCAGTCATGGCGTGACTTTTCATGATGTGTCGCACTTAGAATATCGAATTCGAAGTGATCCTTATGCTTGGACAGAATCATGGTAACGTTATAATACATTAATAATATGGATAGTTATAGCTCGCAGATCGGTATAAATCAAAGTCGAAATTGATAGAATTGTTAAATAGAGTCCCAATAGATTTTATATGCTAAAAGTGTGACCAAGAAGCTCTCAATTTTCTATGATCTTCAGTTTTTACATGACCGAAGAAAATGGGATAGATTGTTTCTGGAAACTATTCATAGATGATGGGATCTAAAAAAGACAACATAAGTCAAGTTCTATATATCACTATCAACTAATTAGTTAAACATGCTCAGATCTGAGTAATTCATTTTCTAAGCGTTCCCTACACCATGAAATCATGAAATGTGAGTCCGTGATATAAACGATGTAATGAAATAAAATATTAATTGGTATTATTCTTAATCTATATGCTTCAACACTGAGGCAGTATCAGCAATATGGATCATCGAATTCAAAAGTAGAATGAAGCAGATTTTGGTTTGGATTGTATATCTTTCACTCAAACCTCACGCTTATAGCAATGATACTGAGTGTTATATTACAGAAAGTTATGGTGCAATATCATGCCGTGAAATAGTAAAGTCAAGTCTATTTGGTATAATTCATGCTTTTCATGATCTATTGCCGTCTCGGACTATCTCCTACATCGAGCTAGTCCTAATTAATTTACATGCTCCATTGAATTCGATTTTTAAACAGCAAGTTGATTCAGTTTGATATTGACAAATTATTTGAAGATTGATGTTCAACAATCGAGTAGAATTTAGCTTTGGCATAGAAGCATGATGATCATCTTTAAATATTCTGTCATTTTAGACTGTGTCGATGTGAAGCTGTCAAGCAATTTCAATATTACGGGTGTTTCACAATAGCTAATGAGACTTATCAAATGGCAAATAAATCTAAGACTGATGCAATTTTGAAGGTTTCAATCAATTACAAAGTTCTTCGAGTTCTACTTCTATCATACAAAACAACTTGCCGTTCGCAATTATTGCTTTTCAATAATTAACTTTGTGGAAAATTAACTAAACGTTGAATAATATTATTTAAATAAAATAATGAACCATTCATCAGAAATCTACATCTATCAGGGTGTAAAAGGTAATTTCAAGGTTGTTCATAGAATATGCTTTATAGTCAGAAAAAAATAACACAAAAAGAGAAAATCTGAAACAAAAATATATTATCTCAGGAAAGTGATTTACTAGATGATAAACTAGAGGAAAGATTTGAGCTACGAGCCAATCTATTATATTTTTCTTTAGTTCGTAAAGAAATATAATTACTATCAAAAATGACATCTATGATATTTTTCATTAGAACTCAAGCTTTTATCGAATAGATTCGTTCGAGAACACTCTTTCAAACGCACTAGATTAACATTTCATGTAGAGCGTGACGAGCTCTGTCCACCAGAGCTCCGCGAGATGCGGGACAATCCCGCCTAGTCCCGTCCCGGGACGGGATCAGGCGGGACGGGACAAGAGATGGCGAATTTTGCGGGACGGGACGGGACTGAAATTTGAATCGCTTGCGGGACGGGACAAGATGAATTTACTAAAGCGTCCCGCCAAGTTTATAAGGCACAGAGTTTTCAAACATTATCTTACATTTATCGCAGTTGTGCGACATCTAATTTTTAAACAGATCGATAGTAAAAGAAATCATTCACATAAAAACATGTTTTAATCTTTTTTTATGTACTCTTCCTTAAATTATTTAAATTTAAATTTAAATCAATTTGAATAAAACACAATTGTGACATTTCGACAATCGAAGTTGTCTTCTTCAGATGATGTTGTACGTGAATGTATAGGTATTCGTTTTCTTTTCTTTTATATAGTATGACAATAGGATGGAGGAAGAAGGCAAATAGTCCATATATCCTACCAGTTTCACCTTCTTGCCGTCCCACCATCATAATATAAAAGAAAATAAAAAGAATACCTATACATTCATGTATAATATCATCTGAAGAAGACAACTTCGATAGTAGAAACGTCATAATTGTGCTTTATTCTATTTATTTAAATAAAAATAATTCAAGGAAGAGTCTATAAAAAACATTATAATATCAATGACTATATCCCTCCTAATGAACCGAGAAAATTCACATTAAAAAAGAAAATGTAAACTAGCTACGTTTCTTCAACCGTATATCCAGAATAAAAGAGTTGCCTACATCCCAGTTCTATCATTCCGGCTACTGGATACTGCAGGAACCGGCAGAAAAGGTGCGGCAAAACAGTTGTATCCCGCAGGAAAATATGGGAAACATCGGAAACCTGAAACAGTATTCCGACCAGAAAATGATCTGATTTTTCCCCGATAATTTCCGGTCAGTCCCTGCCGGAAAGAACAGAAATTGCCTGGAATACACCAAAAAAAGTAGGACAATTTTCTGAACAGAATACTGCTTCCATTTTCAGGTCATTTTCAATGTTTTCCTACGAGAACCGGCCTGTACTTCTCGATCTAGGATATGACAGAAGTAGGCGGGACGGGACTCGTAAAGAAAAATGGAGCGGGACGGGACGGGACACCTTGTAGGTTGTCCCGCGGAGCTCTGCTGTCCACTAAAAGCATTGAATCACATCCGTACCTGTCTTAATAGTCGGTAAAATAGAATTGTAAAGAAACCTGCACGAATGCAAATATTTTTTGTAAACTCGGTCTACAGTCGCCGAGAAGAAATTTTCAGCACAAGAACAACACTTGCCAAATAGATTTTGACAATTTCAATCGAATGCATATTTTATTCGAGTGTAAGTGTAGATGTCATGCATGATTTATTCCTTTTTGTACACTCACATACGAATGAAATCAATCGCAGTGTCTTATTATAAACTTGAAAATAAGTCGCATTTCTTCTGTGATTGAAACTATTGAAAAATTTTCCTTGTTAGATAATTTCTCAGTTCATGATTGTACCAATAAAGATCGATCATATCGCATAGAACGGCTACTTGACACCATATAGTAAAACATGGAACTAGACTCGAATTCAACGAACTCTGAGTTTCGATCGCAAGAAGGGCGTATAATGGAGTCCATCCACCGACAAAGATTGAAAACATTATGATCATATGTCTAATTAGATGAACGTCACGTCGGCTAATTCTTCCGTGTTGAACATTACTTGAATTAATTTCCATTGTCGAAGATGCACTTGGATGAATGCGACGGCTTGATGAATGTACAGTAATATAGATGAGAATGTTGCCGATGAGAAAAACAATTGATGGAACTATTACAATAACTATAAACTTGTATATGTCTGTCCATTGTGAAGACTTGCATTTCTATTCAAATTGAAAATTCAAATAATTCAAGATTAAAATTCACTCGTTAATTACGAAAAAGTACTTGTTCATTCAGTTGATTTATTCTCAGGTTGTTTGTTTAGATTAGTACTTATGCGAAACGGTCAAAGTTTTTTGTCCTAGAGTACAGGTCAAATATGTCATTGTATTTCATTCAATTTTAAAGAAGACCGAACGTTTCCTTTTGTCCGCAATTAGAGAACTATAACGGATTTGGACTTTCTATTGTGACACTCATGTCAACAAAAATTTTAAGAATACAGAAATATCATGGCTTGATCAAAACCACATTTTATTGGAAAAATGATTTATACTTCAGAAACTATTTCATCTTTTGATAAAAATCGAGTTTAATCAAATTTAGTCACTCGGATTGATCTGTTTATTTTAATTTTTAACTGTATTTTCATGATGATGAATTGTTCAAGCTCCATCGAAGTACGACGCATATAGAATAGAATGAACTTGAATATTCATTTAAAGAGAAACGTACCTGTTGAATATCAAATAAAACTGGTAATGTCATTAGAATTGCCAATAGCCATTGACATGTTATACAGATCCATACCCATCGCTTTGTCTTGAATAGAGTCTTATTAAAATATACCACAGAACAAAGTCGACTAATTGAAACTGTAACCAAACTGAATGGAACTTGAAGAGTTACGAATGTTGATAAAAGGAATACGAATGCGCATGAATTTAGCATAAATGTATATATAAGCAAACCATTGAATTTTAGAACTGTGTAAAAGATTGTCCAATAGAAAGAACAACACAAAGTAACTAAACATATGTTAAGTGTAAGTAGCATATTACGACGATGAAATCGACGAATGCAAATAATTGGGATCATATAAATGAAAGCTAGCAGAGTAATTATGGTGAATAAAATGATTCGAATATCATTGAATATCTCGTCAAAGCTTGCCATGATTTATCATAAAGATGCGTATTTTGTTTTTTTTTTGATATTCTAATTTTAACGTATATATTTTTTTCAATCTTTTTTACTAACTGAAATGTAGTTGGTTAAAAGAAAAACATGTATATATATGTATACATGTTAAGATCAAACAAAATTCAAAATATCATTATTATCTTACTATTCTTGTATATAATCCGTTGAAACTGTTCTCTTTTATAATGGCATCGTATGGCTCACGACCTACATTGACACGAACAACGATTTCTCACTCTCTTTTTAATTATACAACCGGAAACGTATAATCGAAAAATGTTAGGGTTTCCGAGTTTGTAATGTCATAAATGACAAGGCTAGATAGTAATCGTTTATCAAAACTATAATTTGACTTTTTTAAATGTAATTTTTTACAAGAATACAACATGATTCACCTATTTTTACTCGTTTTACTGTACTTCGACTAAATTTGAAAAGTTATTTACTTTTATATGGTTAGACAGAACATTTATTTCTCTATCGAACAGTGCATATTTGATCGGATTTACCCCTAAGATTTCCTGAGAATTTAGTGAAGTTTTAAGAGTCGTCCAAAATGTTTTTTTGCACTGTGATATTTAGTTACAAGTATAGAATATTTCATTGAAAATTAATCAGACTGTCACGACAGTGGTATCAGATTGAAGAGATCTATGGGAATAACGTTTGGGTGAAGTATTAAATATAACCATTCTGCATTCGAGAAGAACGCCTAATTTTAATTTTACAATTTTGAGTCACCTAGTACTTTTCGTTACAGCAATGAAAAACAGACTGAAATTAGATGATTCAAGAGAGAAATCAACGTTCAATGCAAGCACATATTAACGAGTAAAATATTTAGATGTTTAGACAACTAAAATTTCATGGCGAAAAAACAGAGAGGAATCTATGAAATAAGTTTTGGAGAAAATGTCTCAGAAAATCATCAAGTTTATTATCAAGATAAAGGTTAAGTCCAATAAAAAATATATAGCCTGATAGAAAAACGAATATTCTATTTATCGATATAAAAATAAAAAAGGTTTCAGTACTCAAGTAGGCGGCAGTTACAAGGATTTTAAAACTTCACTAAAGTCTCAGAAAATGTTAGAGATGAATCAGATCAAATATGGACTATTCGACAGAGAAATGAATGTTCTATCTAACCGTATAAAAGTAAATAGCTTTTCAAGTTTAGTCGAAATACAATAAAACGAACAAAAATAGATGAATCATGCAGTACAGTACATATTAATTAATTCGATTATTCTAGAGTTCATATTATGTAATATCTACATAATAATACATATAAGATACTTCAATTCAGTTTCGCATAGTATCACCACATCCTTCCTTTCAACGTTGGATGTAAAATCATAGTGACAAACTGAACTATATAGGATATTTACTCTGCTAGTTTTTCAGAATAAACATTATTTGAAACACAACTAACGTTTAGAAATATTCTTTGATAAAAATATACATCTTCGAAATTGATTATCATGTTTCAACTATTGGGTCACAATGTTTTGTATTTCATAGAAGTGCAATGACTACAGCAAGTAGTCTATTAATACACACGTACTTTTTAAAACTACGCATTACACAGAAGAAATAGTGTGTGTGAATCAAGATCGAGTTTAATCCGGAAGAGCTCCTCCTTATTCGAACTGTTGTTTTTTAAAATGTAAAGAAAACACGTTTTACTAGTTTACAACAAAATAATTCATGCGTCAAATCTAACCTTTTCATTAAGACGTATATTCATAATCATTCCGATGAATTCCATTGATTATTAATACCACTGTGAAGTAGTTCATTTCTAGGACGGCACGAGAAAGCATTTGTACTAAAAACTATGATGGAAACTTCAATCATATCGTCCTATTTTTCAGTGCTATAAAATGATGAATTCAATTTTCTTTTGATTGCGCACGACAGTCTCTCTGCTGACAAAGAATTCTTTTATATCGCATTCACTTTCATGAGTTGTAAGCAAAGCAATGAACATAGTTTTACGAGTGCTTAAATAGAATTTCTCTTCAGTTGTGGAGCGAAAACATATCTAGTGAATATTCCTAGTTGTGTTTTTTGAAGTTACGACCGTTTATAGCGAAACAGTCAGTTGAATCTGAAGTCAAATATTTTTCAATGTTTTCATATCGAAAATCAAATAATTTCTAAATTTTACTATTGACAACGTACATAAATTATTTTAATATCACCAAAAATGACATTTATCGAACAGAAGAACATATATAAAATATAAAACTATGTCTTTAATGATAAAGACTTTTTAGCAGTCTATTTTTTTGTAATTCATGAGTTGCTCGTTCACGTCGAGCTACGGATGTTTCAACAAATTTCACTGTATTTTGAGGTAGAGGTTCATCTTTTGGACTGAATGCATTAGAATACAAACCAGTCATACTAGTCAAATCCGTTGGATCTATAAATGCATAGACGCATATAATTATGGGTTTATAGAACAGAGAAAATTTATTTTTACCTCGTTGTAATGCGACATTATTTGCCGGTGTGATTGGTGGTAAAGCCAAACGTTGTTCAATAGGACGATGTTGACTACTTGATCTAGAATATTTATTATTTTTGTTTCGAAATCGAGCGATAGAGGCAATGAACAAGTGACAAGAAGCATGTGCTTAGTATTAAAACAGACAAGACAATAACAATAATAACGATACCTCGGTACGGGAACTACTGGCGGCGAAAGAATCAAACGTCGAATAGGTAACTCACTGTTTAATTATAGATACACATACATATATATATATATATATTGGCTCTGTTATGTTGTCATCATTGCTGATAGAAAACAAAATGTTACTAGATACATACGGTCGAGGTGCTAAATTTTTTCCGATCGCTGACGATAGAGCAAGAGGTTTCTGTTGTTGGCCTCCATGAGCAAAGTACATATCAACAGGTGTTGTAGTAGTTTTACTCAATGGATTTTCATTAATACTGGTTGATGTCAAACAATCACGGATGAGCGTCTTCGATGCTGCACTTAATTGCTCATTATTGAGAATTTCAAGTAATGCAGATCGTAATTTGTTTATCTTAATAGATAAGCATATAGCTTTCAACGTATTGTACATGTTGTGTAGTGATGAAAGAAATAAAACAACTATTGGTGAGATCGGTGCCTTTGATTAGATTATACTCATTGATTAACAAAAGAAGAATCATCAGCACTAATACCTTTTACCATCTAGCTACAGTTATGACCTTATAATACTAAAACCAATTTTCCGTAGATTGAAGCCCGTCAGATCACAAGTAATCCAGAAAAATATACTTTTCCGTCGAAGCATTAAATCTTCTAGTGCAATCGATTTTATATTATGGATGTATTCAACGATAAATTTACGCTAATATTACGATCCTACGTATTATTTCATTCATAGATGAATAGAAATACAAAGCTAGGCAATATTGTGACGAATATTTATTGAAACTAACTAAGCTACACACACACAAAACGATATTATTCGAAATTAATATCATATGAACTAAAGGTATTTTTGCGCATAGCTTGATTAGTTTGCATTGTATCTTGTTCGAAGGTTTAACATTGTGAATATATACGACACCTAATCTAAAGTTCGGTCAACAATAGGATAAAATGATGGAGTTTTTTCTAAGCTTCTTAATTCTTTAATGTAATCTTATTGAAAGTAGAAATGATGAATATCGTCTTCTATGGTGTTCTTATGAGTATTTACTATTAATTTATGATCTCAGCTAGGAATAATTTATTTGAATTTTAAATTCTGCGTGCAAAAATTATATTGTACTATGTCTATAAGAGGACATGTTTGTCTGTCATTAGAAATACAATTTTATAGAATATTACTTCGTGTCTAAATTGTTGCTCTTTTTCGTATGCCAAGTTGAAGAAGTGTTGACATGGATTTGGAGCTGCGTCTATTGTTATTTGAATATCGTCTTTACTTGAAAATATGTTATCTTGTACATCGGTTTTCGATGATAATACTTTATTTAATTCATCGATTGTTCGTGTTAAATATGTATTTTTTTGTTCGCTTTCATTTAATTGATGTTCAAGTTTCTCAATTTGTTGTTTAAACTGACTTTGATGATCTTATTTATTGAAAATGAATGATTCTATGGAATTCGATTATTATTATTATATAATTACCTTGATTCGATTTACTTGGACTAATAGAAGATGCATGATTTGTATTTCTTTGTTTCGATTCATTTGAAGCTGCTGTATCAGTTTTAGTGAATCGATAATGAAGATCTAGATGTAAATGTCGTTCTTTGTTATTGTAGTTTTCAACATGTATGATAATTGATACCTCTATTTTCTTGTTGAAGTCGATTGACTTCATTATGTAAATCAGTAAGTACCTGTTCTTGTTGTTGCTGAATATACCGAAGACTTTTTTCAAGATAATCAATTCGTGTACCAGATTCGAGAGTAGGCCCTGGTGATAATGGATTTTTACTGTTGAATGTATGAGTTACACCTGGTGAATGATGAGATCCAATTTTTGACATTCTATCTTCCGAATTATCAGATGTATGATGAGCTGATCGATGTTTGTAAGATACATCATGTTGGGTCATAGTACGGTTGTTAATTGTTTGTATTAAAATAAGAAGTAAGATAATGTCAATTGTCAACTAAACAAATTGAATAATTTGTACAATAACATTCAAAAGAACCATAAATTGCTCATAATGTCATGGAAATGAAGAGAAACGATGTAGAGATGTCGCTAAACTATTCGTGTCGATAAAATCAAGCATTTACCTGTTTTTCTATTACCAATTGACGACTAAATTGAAAGAAAAAACATGCAAAACAGTCCGTACATATTTCTTTTCTTTGAAGTGTGTGTTATGTAAATACGCGATCGAATGCTTGCAGTGTAACTATTTATAGTAGTTGTTCAATTTTACATCAATAATAAGTGTTCCCTAGTAACTCAGGATAAATTGAAAAAGGGAATTTTTCATATATGTGTCAATTTTTAAGTGCATTGCTCTGAATCCTATGCCGTGAACATTGTAGTGACTTTATTGGCTTTCAAAAATAGTCGACGTAAAATTGTCATTACTCGTGTGAGAGTTAAGAAGTCAACAATATGATTGTTGACTCAATAGAAACGAGATTCCAAAATCGCCGATTAATCATTAGTTTAAAAGTACAAATTAAGTAGGAAAATGAAAAACTTAATTAAATCGTAGATATTAATTATCTTATGTATCCTATACTAGAATATAAAAATTGAAAATCCAAGGTGAATGCCTAATTATTCTCGTAAGGATTCCACTGTTTTAAAATAAAATGAGATTCGGCGATTTTCAATCATAATCAAAGAGAACTGATGATATCTACCTACTATGTTCACATCCATTCATATTTTTGATTTGAATTCAAAACATATTTTTCTTAAGTATTAATTATATTTCTGAAATCACATTTTAGTGTACAACTATTATTTTGACATAATTCGATACATAGCCAATCTTTTAGCGATTTCGAGGACAATCGATTAAAGCATATGAACTTGTATGACAATAAACAATCATATTTCTATAAGTATTTTGAAATACATGACATTCAAAAACCTAGCATCATTCTATATGATCACTTTTGTAATCTATCCGATTTTTTCCTTGTCTTCTCTGCTATAGTAATGGTCTATCGAATATTAGCATGTTCAGCATCTTTATCACGGGATTCTTGCTCTACGAAACACTAGACAACTACTTTTCCATATGGGTGTACGACATTTTCATCTTTGATACCATTTGATTAAAAAATAATCCTTTACTCGCACCTGTACGAATTTCGAACACAATATTGCTTTTTTTTTGCTTAATTGTTTTGCGTAACTCTTGTCTGAATATGAAAGATTCTAGTTCATTGTCTTTCTTCTAAAATTTTAGCTTTCTATATCAAAAGCAAATATGAAAAAGATTATAGACACTTTATCCTCAACTATACTGGGATACCAAACATGTGCAAAATCAAGGCATTTTACTTATTTAAACTACCGAACTAGACCGTATGGTCTCACGTACTTTAACCTATTATAATGTCATATTTGAAATCAGTCTTCAAATACCTGACCTTGTTACGTGCAATCCAATAATCTTTTCACAAGTAATTTCAATTGTGCTTCGTATTAAACCCGCAATATCAAGCAACCCTTAGAATGAAGAAATACTATTGTATCCATATCGACACTCCTTTTAGGATAACTTCAAAAGCAATACTACGAATTATGAACATATCATTTATCATCAGTATCTAAAACACATTTGAAGCAAGACTAAATATATTTGTGTTAGAGTATTTTGTATCATTAATTTTCAGATCAATTTTTAATCTATTGATTTGATATCAAAACAATAGAAATCAATAGACTTCGATCCACGCTGTATAAAATCTACTGCCTTCGATGCAACTGTTTTTATTATGTTAGCAGATTACGAAAGGATGTCCATAAGAAATTGAGTACTTGTATATCATTTGGATACCTGATAAATATTTTTTTCAATAACGTTTGCTTGCAAGTGCTATATCACAATCAGCCTTAAGGGAATAAAGGCCATATGTGAGTAACTCGAAGAAAAAAGTGGCTTGTCTTTGTCAAAGCATTCAGTTTCTACTTTTACGTAGCGCTATACTTCTGCAATGATTAGAAATAGAAAACATGTGCTCATAAGAACTGATGGCGAACGACTCCATGTTGATGAGAAACGCCATTCGTGGATTCAATTTTCTAAAATTTCCATGAAACGGATTATGTGTGTTGTCTATGTAGATCCAGATCGGAAAAGTAGATGTTCAATTATTTTCTGTTGGATTCAAAAGTTATTTTTTCTTCGAAAGAAATGTTAAAAACGTTACCTCTTTGAAGTTAATGACTGTTGGATATAGTTCTTTTTATAGCAGTTGTGTTAAAACGCAAAAAAGACCTCGAACACTTTTGTTATTTTAAAGTTATACCCATTTAATTGATCAGAAGGAATTCAACAAATTGCTTTGAATACATTAGTTCAAAAAGGTTTTACCCGCCAACAAGTTTCTTATACGTAAATTGGGAACTTTATGAACAATACTTTTTACTAATGTGTTTAAATGAGACTACTAGAGGCTATGAGATTGTTTCTTAACTTGAAAGTTGAAAGATATCGGATACCAACGATAAGTCGTTATTCCTTAAATTTTGAAGCAACCACAAATGTATGATAGGTATAAAAGAACATTCGAATGAAATGAAAATACCTTCAAATGAGTTTATAATACAGATGTCACTGGTATGTAATAATTGATATAAATATATATACATAATGTATCCAGTTTTCTATGATTGGTTTTACTATTAATAGAAACAAAATAGTAACCTATCACATTGTCATAATCATACCTGTCTATAGTTTTTCCCTCTCAGCTGACTTTATACACTAAACAAGCCTATTTATGTGGTGCAAGTACGCTAGCAAAACGTAAACACTACAAGAAAATCTCAAAATCCTATGGTGATATACTAGTTCAATGTGTAGTTTTTTTAATCTAAAATCTTCGTCATAGATATTTGGATTGCCTATCACAACTATATTTCGATTTCTTTAGTCACCAATTATCTCACACGGAATCGAAACTCTATATGCAATGGAGCACTAAATTAAACAGTTGCACCTGCTAATTATTTCGCACGATAGATAGCCTACAATCAATAAATTTCTGACATAAATAAAGTTCAATAATTCAACGTTGATGAATGATTATCATGTATTGAATTTAGAACTTTTTAATGTTAGAAAATTGACTAAACTTTTAGAAGAGAGACTGAAAAACTATTTCAACCGTTACAATAAGATTAGGTTTTGCTCATATGATAACAATATTTGCTTGTTATTTAAGTAAAAAAAAATATATACATATATATATTTCCATCATCAGCATTGTATATAGTCATCATGATGATGATGTTGTTCTTCAAGGTCGTGAGAATAAAGATAACGACTATGCCACATAAAAGACAATGAAATAAGAGAAAAACGCCAGCAGAAAAATCAAGCAATATTCTTTGATTTCTAGATTGAAACATGCATCGACTAGCTGTTTTAATCACTGCACGTAAGTGTCTCTTCTCTATACATACGAATTTATTAGTGTGTGGGTAATCTATTTATTCTTAGTTGTGATTGCAACAATTCATGCAAGTCCAGTTTTACGTGGTAGTCTTCCATCAGTATACCATGTTAGTGGTGTGATTCAATTACCATACGCAGAAATCAATGAACCATTCGAATCATGGATTGATGTCAATGCTGGCTTCTCACGCATCGATTACTATGGGGGTTAGTTAATGACCTAGTCAGATGATTTTATTATTCGAGAAGAAAAACATGTTCATGTTATGTAGGTGCAGCAAAAACTCTTCAACGTAAAGGACAAGGTAGTCAAGACTTTGGTGCTAATTATAAAATTGTACCTATATCAGGTAAGTGATCATTTACGCATGATTAAAATTATACATTTGAATTATTTTTATGTTAGATGAACAAGTATTGAATAAGATCAGTTGTTTTCAAGCTAATGGCTCAAAAGAAGATGTAGTTGATGTACAACATACACTTCCCGATCTGTCATCATTTCAAGTAATAAATGACACGAATATTTCGCTTGTGTTCGCCTTTTTCGATTAATAATTTTTCAATAAATATATATTTAGGATGTAGGTCCTGGTGAATGGCGTGGAATAAAATGTGAAGTTTATCAAACTGTTGAACAAGTAGGTGATAAAAAGTCGACATATACTTTCTATGTCAATGCTAATACAAAACAACCCGTTCATTATGAAATGTTTGGTTATGATACATTAATTGGTTCTCATTTCGATAAATATACCATCGATTATTATAATTATGACGAAAATCCAATTGATCCAGCTATATTTCATGTTACAGATGGTAAAGAGAAAAAAAATCATATTTCGATAGATTACTGATCGATAGTTCAAAAGAATCATGCATCGATCGGTCTCTGATTGAATTGAAAAAGAAAATTTACGATGTAAATCAATTCATCTAGGCAGAAACAGGGTGAAACTTGACACTACAGGAAACCCTCGATTCCTTCCTTATGTTTAATTTGACTTGAATAATGAATAGTTGCTCATAGTCAATATGTTATTAAATTTTCTTGTTATGAAATTGACCAACATGGAATATAGACGAGAAATCCTATCTAGTGTTTCACACGATCAATATGACTGCACGAAATATGACACCGGATAATTTATGCAATATGAAAATCGAATGAGTGAGCTTCTTTTCGAAGATTAAACTAAGCATCTCTAACTTTGTGATATTTGAACCATACTATGTTCTATTTAGTTTCCCAAAATATAGTTAGGAAATCTAGATAAAACATGGATCTCATTTTTTGGAGAAACATCGAGCATGGAAAATTCTGATGAATTCATGAATAGCAATTGTAACTAGAAGATTTGAATGAGTGATTTACATGAGCTATATGTTTTTCTTTTCATATTCGAATAGTGAATCTAGACTAGTAGTGAGACATAATTTAAAAATAAGAGACAACTGTAGACACTATAGTGTCACGTTGTATATCGTTTTGAATTCGTTATTTAATGAATGTCATGTTCTACCATTGATTCTTTTGACTATTAGGAATGACATGCACCGGTTTCCCTGGACCTGGTCTTGAACATACAACTCCTCGTGTTTTATTTAATCCAATGAGTGAATATATCAATCGTCAATCAGAAGATTATATTGAATCATCATTCAACAAATTCAAAGAGACTCATGGATATAAGTATACCAGCGAGCAAGAACATCGTCAACGTATGAAAGTCTTTCGACAAAATGTTCGTTATATCAATACACGTAATCGTGCATCACTACCATACAAAATGAAGATCAATAAATTTGCTGATCGAACAGAAAGTTTTGAAATGAAATAATTTCTTTATTGAATAATTGTTTTTTGTATTTGTTTCGTTTTGATTAGGACGATGAATTACGTGTACTTCGTGGTCGTCGTTATACAAAAGGTTACAATGGTGGACTTCCATTTCCTAGAAAAGAATTCATGAGCAGTAATCTTGCTATACCCGACTCGATTGATTGGCGTATTATGGGAGCTGTAACACCTGTTAAAGATCAAGGTATTTGTGGTTCATGTTGGTCATTCGGCACAACTGGTACTATTGAAGGTGCTTATTTTGTTAAGGTAATTGAATGATTTTGTTTTTCATATCTATTCTATTATTTTCTTTGTTTATTAGCATGGAACATTAGTTCGTTTATCTGAACAAGGTTTGAATATATATTTAAAGATAAAATTGAATTATATATTTGATTTTTTCTTCTATGTAGATTTAATTGATTGTTCATGGGGTTTCGGTAATAATGGTTGTGATGGTGGAGAAGATTTTCGTTCATATCAATATATTATGAAACATGATGGCATTGCTTTCGAAGATGACTATGGTCCATATTTGCAAGAAGATAGTTTCTGTCATCATGATAATACAACGAAAGGTGCAAAAATTCTTGGCTATGTTAATATTACTGAAGGTGATGAAGAAGCTTTACGTATGGCAATTGCAACAAAAGGACCTATATCTGTTGGTATGAATTTCATGTTCGATATGTTTAACTTTCTAATTGCTATTGATAACTTATGTCTTATTCTAGCTATTGATGCTGCTCATAAAGGTTTTCTATTTTATGCAAGTGGAGGTAGGCATTATTTAATTGAATTTTATTTGAAAATTTTATTCTATTATTTTTAGTTTTCTATGATCCTGATTGTGGTATGTTTCTCTATTCTTAAGATAATTCTAGATGAATAGTATATTTGTCTTCAGGTAACAAACCCGACGATTTAGATCATGCAGTACTTGCTGTTGGTTATGGCACATTAAATGGTGAAGATTATTGGCTTGTGAAAAATTCTTGGTCAACTTATTGGGGTAACGATGGCTATGTACTTATGTCTCGTAGAAACAATAATTGCGGTGTAGCAACAGCAGCAACATACGTTTTGGTTCAATAAATTCAAAAAACTACTGCTTTTTTTTCTTTCTCTAATACTTCAGTCTTTCTACTAAATAACGATTTTGTTTTCTTTTGGTGTGTGTTAAAATATATGAAATTTATGAAATAAAATTTCTTTAGGACGAAAAAAACAATCATCTATAGATTTACATTTGAATAGATGTTCAGCAGTTTTTGTTTTGACAAAATACTTGTATTTCATGATATGTGATCCATTGAACGTCTACTTCCACTCAATTCATTGTTTTATGTATTGCTTGCAAAAGAAAAGACGTCATAAGTCAGACGTCACTTTCTTTTATTAAATAAGAGTGTCATTACAGGATATTGTTATAGATCCGGAAGGTCGAAAATTGCAATAGAGAATCTCGGAAATCCACATGATATGGTATTTCTTTTCTATGTATAGATATCAAAAAATATGTCAAAAGATTAAGATTTTTACTTAGAAGATTTAAACATCTCGAAATGAAATTTAAACACTACCTTGATGAATGTTTTTCTTGTACTAAGAATTATTGAATAAATATTCAAGTACAAACAAACAAGAATATATTCTGTTGATCTTTGACTGCTAAATATTTTTCTTATTACTCTCAATTCTATCATTCGTCATTCATCATATACATAAATAAGTTCTATATATGTCGAATAAACTTAGATAAGATAGAAAAGAGAGTATCTAACTAACAATGAAGAAAACAACCGATCATAATAAAGATAAGAAAACTAATCAGTACTCTAAAATTCATGTTCGATTACAAACAACATTCAGTTGAATAAAGGATAGTCAAGAGTTTGTCTATAATTATTAATGATAATAATAATGAATGTTAATTATTCGAGTCATTTTTCCAAATACAATAATATATTTTGCTATGATACTCTTTAGATTGACAAAGAAGAAAAAAAAAAGAAATCTGCTATCATTAGTCTCAAGATAATTAGTGTCATCTTTGATCCAGTTTATCAGCTGTGCGTCTATCAGTCTAGTAAATGAATTTCATGTTCTCTATTGAGACTTCTTTTTTCCTTCAAGCTTTGTGTTTGTGTTTCTGGCTTGTTGGTTAATAATCAATGCTTATACATAGAAAGAAAAACCAATTAATTATATTGTCAAAGTTGTTAGTTGTTGAGATTTTAACGTTGACATAGCCATGGTTTATCTTAACATTCGTTAGTATCTCATACAACAAAGTCATATTATATGGTCATGGCAAAGAGCATAGGCAATATCCTGATATATATATATATATATATATATATTGAATAACATGCAGACAACATTTGAAAAATTGACTATTAATAAAACAGTTGACAAAATGACAGTTTTTATTATTTGTATTAATATTAAATCAAATCAAATCTAATTAGCATATGAATTCAATGTTTTTGTTTTTTTCACCTTGAATTTCGATCAATATACGAGCTATGAAAGATTTACACCGAATGGATTTCTGCAGATTTGATTGTCAGTATTAGACAAGTTTTTTCTTTCTCGTTCTCATTAAAAGTAACTATGACATATCACAAGCGATCTATTCGCATATGTTCGTGTTCTTTTTAGAATTTCGATTCGATGAAGAAAACATTGAATTCCTAAAGTTATACTTGTCAGATTATTAGAAGAAATCAAATATAAAACAAAATATTGAGTGATTTTTGTTTTCAAAGAAAACTTTTTAATATGTTCACACAGTCATAAACGAAGAACTACAAGAAGAAAAGTTTTTCATTTTAATTCTAGTAGACAAAAAAAAGAACAACAGCAGTCTAATAATCATCATTTGACACGTTGTATAATTCTGTATTGTCGTAGATTTGCTACAGGAACATCTTGTGCCTGTGGAACGGCTTGATAAATATGGTCCTTTCCATTCTGTAACTCTGAATGACGACGAGCACTCGATCTATTAAATCCACGTAGAATTATTTTATGTATATTTCTCATATAACGTTTACCAATACGTTTAAGTTCTGTACGAAATTGACTTCCACTTAAACAATAAACATAAAAGTTTAATGAACAGTTAGCTAATATGATGACGCTCATCCACGATGCTAGTATCATGTCAGATGTTGAAAAATAGACTAATGACGTTAGACTTGACGATAGAAAAAATAACAATGAATGTAAGATTAAAACGATATTCATCCATGACATTTTACCAAATGGTACACTCAATATTGGCATTGAAGAATTTCGAAATGAACGACGTTTGACAGATCCGAAACGTTGTTGACTTGCATCGTATACATTTAGCGGTGTTAACTTTGATGTCATGCCAGTTATCATTGACATTGACAATTGATTTTTATAATGATACTCCTGCCGTTTACGAACATGGGCTGTTGTTCGAAGAATACATACAATGATACCAATGTTAAATAATGCAACGAATAGTGATGGAACAAATTCTGACAGTAAAAATCGTATTGTATGATAGTTGAAATCAAATGATAGATCATTGAAATAATGTTGCCATCTAGATGATGTATAGCGAATATCAAATGTACATTGTAAAGATGTGTGCGTTTGATTGAAACTAATAATGATGAGAAAAAGATTTGAGTATTCAAAAAGTAATCAATCAAAAACAAACAAGAATTTTACAATTGATCTAATTACCTAGTTGAATTCGGTGCAAATAAAACAACAGTTGGTCCTGTAACAATTATAATCATAAATAATGATATACATATCATAGAATAATATTTATATTTTTCAAATATTTTATATTTGTCACGACGATTAAACAATAAATGCAAACGTGATGAAACGTATATAAATCTTTCAATGACCCAAAAAACAGTTATCCATGCAGCTAAAACACGAAACGATGATGATAAACGATAAATTTTACATGTTAGCCAATGCGCACTAACAACATAATCGGATAGCCAACGTCGTGTTGTTGAATGAATCAATAATGAATAACGTATAATACAGATTAGATTTATTGTAAATGAAGTTAATGCTAATGTAGCATATGTTGGACAACAACGAAAGCGGCGTGAAGAAAAAACAATTAAACCAAGAAGATTACCGATAAAACCCATAATGAATAATATGATACAAAGCCAATCGATCACCACCACAATCATTAGCATGATGAAATATATTTGCTAAGCAATAGTAGAAGATGTGAAAGGACTAAAAGAATTAAAAAAAAGAAGTAAAGGAAAAACTAGAGGAAAGAAAGAAATGACATTTCTGCTTTGCGTTCTTGAGTGTTTTCTTGTACTAATAAGAAAGATAATATCTAGCTTATGCCGAATCGACTCCTCGAACATAAATTTGATACTAAAGTATAGAATGGAAATATGATATGTGAGATAATTCGAAAAACATTTATAATAAAATGATTTGTGAATAAAGTTAAAAAATTTGGCTTTTTGAATGAATACTTTTTTAATCAGACTCTCTGTTTTATGTGATTCGATGAATATATACGCGAACACTTCCAGATTCTTCTTGAGGTCAACGAAGATGAGCGCTGTATCTAAAACTTGTCATTCTATGCGTGCATGTCAGAAATTATCAGGATACGAATGACATCAGACGATCATAGAAAAGAGCATCTAATATTTAAAGCATCCATGCTAATCTAAAGTTTTTCGTGCGTGTACAATAAACACGTTGAAGATTATTGTCTGCAGTATGCGTAAGTGCTAGTCAATGACTCGAATACAAATAGTCATTTTTAAATGTCCTATTTCTTTCTTTTCGTCAATAATAAATACAATGGTTAATGTCGGAAGTCATAGAGACAAAAGAAAAAAAAAGTCTTAGTGTTTAGTAAGAATTCTACTTTCATATCGATCATGTGAGGTGAATTCCGTTCATGTTTTCTTCCGCCTTACTTTGCTTCGTTTCTTCGTCATGAAAAATTTCTAATTACTGGTTTTCTTCCGAAATAAATCACAAAAAATTCATCTGTTTTGAGAAAATATCACATGGATCTTTGTCTAGTTTTGGTAATCGCGCTGCTCAAACAAATATTGAAATTAGAATATATGATTAGTTGTACGGCTGCAACTTTTTGACGAAACAATCTAGAGGAACATGCGGTGAAAAACACTTCATGTCACAGCGAGAAAATATGAAGGAAACAGAATGCGAGCGCTAAGTTCTTTTTTTTTCCTACTTAGTTTAGATAGATACAAGATATAAGAAGAAGTTTGCTATTATAAGGTCAACATTTATGTTTACTAACTTCATGCCGTATAACGTTCTAAATTAACTTATCATCTAGGTACTCATAATAATAGATGAGAATAAATAGTTCTTTTGTTTTCCTAAAGCTTGTATTTTGATCATCTCTCATTTAATCTATGTCAATTATTTGGATACAACCAAGGACGAACCTTATTTCTAAAATAAATTGGTTAATTGAATTTATGTTCTCATGTTCACGATCAGCCAATAGTGGGCCTTAAACATCTTGTAGTTTAGTGTCTTTTTTAGACAAACAAAATGAATACATTTGCCTAGAATTATTTTTAGTATGCTCGTAATTGAAGATAAATTTAATTGATGAATACAAGTGTCATATTTTTTTCTCTGTCATTTCTGTTCATATTACTTTTATTAATTTAATCATATCCTTTGCTCTCTGTCTGTTGTGCACTTCTTTATCTTTCTATGACTTATCATTTATAAATATTTTCTTCCATTATATGAAACAAAATAATAATAAACTATTATTAATTGTATCAGCCCCTAATTCATACTACATTCTTCTCGTTGTAATAAACGATAACTATATTCAGCATTGATCTTCATATGATTAAACGATAGACTATTTTACTCCATGGTATCTAAAAGATTAATTCAATGAAAACAAAAATGTTTCATCAATCATATGAGAAAAAATACTAACATTAGATAGCACAAATATACTTTTCTTTCTACGCATATGCACATAAAGAAAACTAAACTCTACGATTTCATGACATTGAATCATTAATTATAATATCCATGTTTTCTTGTTGATTTTTTTCTAACATTAATTTCTGGCAATAGATATGAATTAACGAAAAAAAACTACAAAACTACGACATATGTCTTGACACGTATAAACGCGTCTGTCTAACAGATGAGACAAACAGAAGGACGCGAAATAGAGTAAATGTTTAATTATCGAAGGATATGTTTCAAGTAATAAACAACTATGGACTCGAAAAAGGTAGATACATGTGCAATATGACAAGTTCTATAAGGACAAGTACCTTTTGATGTCATCCTCTCAGCTTATATTTATTTCACTGATATTCAGGTCTATGATGTACTATATATATATATACATAAATAAATCTCGTAAAAGTATTTCACACCGAAATTTTACTCACAAATGTAATTAATTGCAACGGGGACATCCCGGAGTAGTTCAGCCTCAAGGATTGTTTGTTTAACTTGATATAATAGATTTTTTTGTATATAGTCTCACATATTTTCCAGGAAAGTGGGTAGAAACAAAAAGAAACCGTAAAACTTTTGCTGCTGCTATAAATGATAAAATCTATTCAACTTACCAACTTCAATCTGGTTTATCAGTACGATATATATATATATAGAAAGAGAGAAATTTCTCTTGATGCTTATGATAATACAACTATGCTTTGGTATGCCTTGAGAATTGCGAATCAGTAAAAATAATTAAGAATATGAATGGTTTTCAATGATTATTAAAATCTAAAACGATACATGTTTTTTTTTTCTTTCCATTTTCATTTCCTTTTAAGACAATCACAGAAATCACTATTTGATTTTTCTATACTTAAGAATCCTTGTCTGAATCATATCTTTCGAAGTAATATCATATAATCACTATGAAAGTAAATAGACGAATAATTTTCTATGTCTAGAAATAATTAATAGAATATTTGATATTCGTTTTAATTAAAAACAATGATTCCTAATGTAATATCAAATCTTTGAAAAAGATAACACAACGAAAAAAACAAGAAGAAATTACTAAACAGATATCAAAACAATTTTTGCATGTCTCATTATTTGACAGGTCACTTAACTCTTTTGATTGAAATCTTGAACACACTGGTCTGTTTATAATATTTTCTAGAGCATACTAATTATACTAGATTAAACAGAATACTTAATCACTATTGATGTATGCCGAAACGTCGGAACTCTCAATCAAAATACAAATAGTATATAATTATTGATATATTCTATTATTAGTACTAAGCAAGTTAGATCATCGTTATACACTTATTTAAAAAAAGACAATGAGACTTGATAAAGATGCTAATTTTTGTAAGGGAAATAATACCAATCTTATTCTACATTCTTACCTATCTATCATTATCATAACTCATCCAATTCAGAATATAAAATTGGTACGAATAGTTTCTAACGTATTACTTGTGCAAAAAGTACATTAGAATAACAAAAAAGTAATGGTTACGTAGTCCCAATGTTGACAACAGCTGGTGACCTTCATCTTCCGAAAATTGACATAGAAATAGTTTAGACACTGTTCTCTCCAAATATTTTAATCACTAGATAGACAACCCGGTAATAATAAATGAAAGTTCATTCAATGAAAACACATCAGTTTAATTCTAACAGACAATTACCTGAATATTTTTTTATATTATATACGATAAAACTATTGTCGAGATTACACCCACCAGTATCTAATTCTAGTTCAGAGATTAATTTCAATGTTATCATTATAGAAGTATCTGTTCTTTTAGTGGCGTCATAGTTACAGAAGAAACGTTTATCATGCGTGGGTGAGAGTGTTGATCCATGAATGAAAACAACGCAAAAGCAAATTTGTGTCAACAAGTCAAATCTGAAACGCTCACTCATTAAACACCGATTCATTTTTACTATTGGAAGGATTGACAATGCAAATAGTTCGCTAGTAGATTCAATCTGTTCATTGAATTATCAAAATGACATACCTTAAACTTAGAACTAATGCTATGGGTAAGATAGATAGAATGTAACACTGTTGTTTTCTATCACTCGGATACGTAACTACTGTTTTACGACCTGGTTGGCAACTCATTTTATACAGAATTCATTTCTCTACAAAACTGTTAACTACATTTTTCAAATTAATTTTCCTTGTAGGCACAGCATTTCAAAGATTAACTCTTTTTTTCCAGCTATCAGTGAATTTTGTTTCCGTCAGTACTCATCAAATTCAATCCTCAAACTTAATTATTTAACACTATTAGATAGTGAATGTTGTATTCTATCTCTTCAACACCTGGACAGCGCTTTCGCTGATCTTATTCATGAGAAAAATAAGCAAAACAGTGACTTCACACAGACAAGCTATATTGATTCGTTCGAATTAACAGACTACAACGTAACATTTTCAACTTTGAAAGATTTCCTCTCAAATATTTATTCTACAATTTTGAAAATGACATCGAAACATGCAGAATGTTTCACAGAATTGTTTTGATTATCTTACAATCGGAAATACGTGATTGAGTAAATGTTCATTGCTTAAATTTGTCTTCCAGTATACGAAAACGAAATTGAAAAACTGTGTTGAACAGATTGTGTATGGAATGAGCTGAGAACCACATACAAAGGCAATTCAAAAAATGATTCAAAAGTAGAAAATAGAAATGCTCGAGAATATCTGCTTCACACATTGCAGGAAAATATTTTCATCATTATTGCTTAACTTCAAAATGAAATATAATCGAAAAATCGAAGAAATCAGTTGTTTGTTATTGTCAAGATAAAATATGCATGCAGTTTTTTTTCTACGGCAAGTAAAGCGACAGATAATCTCGAAGATTATCTTGTGTAAATAATTCCTCGGTAAATTAGCCGATTCATGAAATAATCGGAGTTACTGATTTATGCATTCTTTTCGTAAATAATCGAACCCATAAGACGTATCAGATTTCTCATATTCGGAATGACTTTGATGTTTTTTTTGTAATAAATATATATTTATTTTACTGAAAGTAGTCTTCAGGGGTTGATGATAAGAATCAAATTTTGAACCTGAACCCTTGTATAATGTCTGTTTTGCTAAAAGAAATGATTCTCTAGAATGTTATCTATTGCCTTTCAGAGATCCGCTTAAATAATTTGAAATAAAAATAATCTGTATGAAATGCAAGTATTTATTTTTCTAACATTCTTCTCATGTGAGATAGCCTTGTATTGCACGCATGTTCTTAGCTCATTGAAACACTAGTTAAAATATGACATTGCTTATCTGTTATACATTTCAATCAAATCAAAGAGTGTTGATTATGGAATGAATTTTCTCGTTCGGTTGAAAATTACAACATAATTTATTAAAAGAAGAAGAAAAACTCTCTAAATATTCCATCTAGTTTTGTAAAAATAAGTTGCATTAATTCTTATTACTAATATACATACGAGTAACAATCTTAACTAAGGAATAAATAGCACGATTGATGAACTTCTAATTATGAGCACTTATGCAATCAAAAAAATACAAATTCAGCTACCTGTTCTTCATAAACGACAGATATATCCTGCGTAATTAAAATGAGTTTGTGGAGAAGTTGTGTCGCATCGATTGAAGCATTAAATATCAATCAATTATAAGACTCTTTCTTTTTTGAGTAATATTTTTAATGAATCATCGGTATGATGTTGGATAACGAAAACAATCTTACTATTTGTGTAGCGTAAAATTCTCGATCTAAATTTTTATTAAGTACAAGTTAAATCTTAACTTTCTTTTTTTCTTCTGTTACACTCAGAAGACCTAGAAGAAAGAATATTTATATTATAAATTCCTTTTAATAACCTCAGAATGCAATTTCAAAACAAAAAAAAACGATAAAAAAATTAGCAACTCTTTCCGGAGAAAATTTCCTGTATTTATTTAAAATTACAATGACTTGCCTGCAATTTCTCTATTATTGTAACAAAGTAAAGAACACAACTGAATCTCAAATTAATCACGAACAATTGCATATGGAAATGATGATTTAAGTCGTGTTTAAATATGCACTTGTGCGTGATCAATTTTAAACAAAATTCATTTTTGCATAAAAACTAGTTTTGATTTTTAAAGACAATATAGGAAATTCCTCTTCGCAGAAAATGCAAAATATTCTCTCGAAGATCTTTTGAATTTTGTTTTCCATATACAAGTTTCTCAGGACTAATCCCACACTGTCTACCAATATACAAGAAGAGCCGAACGAATTCTTTACTAGTCAAACTAACAAATCTATCTAGATTCTCAATGAGAAAGGAATGGTTCGTTCGTTTTTTGTAAAGAAAGACAAGGTTCGAAGTATTTAATAATTTCACATTACTTTTTATTTATTTTAGAAACTAGAGAGAGAAATTATGCATAGGATATCTGAGAGAGATTTTCAGATGAAACTCATCGATCTGTTTATTTTTTCTATTGAAAATAGTACAAAATGAATGTCTTCTCTATTAAACAATCGAACCAACATTTTTCTCGTACTTTTTTTTATAATAGTTTACCTTTGAGTGTAGCTAAGAGAAACATGTTTCATTCTCTCATATTTGTCATAGAATATTTAATGATTCTAATTCCATACTATTATTTAAAACAATTTACAGCACTAGTCTATCAACCATGAATTGATATTTCGGACAAAAATCTACTTTAAACTTTTTTGCATGAAAAAAATTTATTTCATAGCGTTAATTAAATTTTTTTTTTCAAGAAATACCAATCTTTTTTTTGGCTCGTTTCATTAACACAGACGGTTCCGTTTCTTCATGTAAGAATGATGGAGGTGTTGATAAATTGAAAATAAAAAACTCATACTTGCACGCCGGATTAAATAAACAAGTATACTTTCTACAGATCTATGCTGTTCAACCCATCTTATATAGATTCCTTGATGCTATGAAAAACGTTTTCAAAAATGATCTAGGTGTGAATGCTATATGAGCACGACAAGCTTTGAATAGATCTATTTAGAATATCACATGAAGTGCGTAGTGCACTCACTTATGCAGTATTGAACTATTACAATTGATCTAGCACTGTACGAAACAAATGTTTTGTCACGTTTTTCTTGAGTATATCCGGAATAGGCAACAAAGATCTCTTGTCTTATGCTCGATATTGAGAAGGCTACGAGGCTGAAAAAAAAAGTTCTTACGTTACATGAAGGGTTATCGAGACAATTTTAATTTAAATCAGAATGATAAATGTACTTCAAAAAATAGCAAACTGTGTAATTTTGAAATCATGAAAACATGTTTGCTACGACCAGATGATCTCTTTAATCTCGTTTAGCTTGCAACATAACTATGTACAAACAAATAACGAAAAACAATATTACCTATTCATTTAATAACTTTGGAAACATTCAACTCTTGTCAAATTGAGAGATATCCAAATAAATTTTGAATAATTGAAATTACATTGGTCAATATTCTAAGAAAGTATTCAATGCACAATCACAAATAATGTTGTATACAGCCTCTTTCCTCACTGATTTATCTTTTAGTTTTATTCATCGAAGTTATTTTTCTCATTATCAACATTGAATAGTCGAAAAATCTTGAGTGTTGTTATGTACCGAGAACAAGAATCATGTTTATTGAGCTACTTCGTCGTTTCCAAATGTGATTATCTTGCACACAATGCAAGTTACTCGAAGAAACTGAAGCAGATAAATGAATATAAAAAGAAACGAGGGGTCAAAGTCTGAAAAGAAAACAGAGAAAAAATATATATTATCAGATTATCCGTTTCGTGTGTATCAGAAAAGTTTATTATTTCTCTTGCAGCTTGTTTCATGAGTACCAAAAAGACTGCTGGGATTAGAATACCGTAATTGTGACCTATCATGTGATCATCGTTCGTCTGTTGTCAACGATCGGATGTTACAAAAAATAGTGTGACATGAAAATCAAATTTAGCTGTGCTACTTACTTTATCTCTTCGAATACTATATTGAATAACAGTACAAATAAGTATTCACATAGACGATTGTCATTCTGTAGAATTCTGTACTCAACAGCGAGACCTTGTTGTTATTTTATCTAGATTGACATGCATGATTATTGATATGCTAACCAGGAATTAATTCGAATTCATCAGTTTTTCAAATAATGTAGACATCTAGTAACCGTAATATAACGGGTGAGGTAGATATCCTCGAGCATTTCTATTTTCTACTTTTGAATCATTTTTTAAATCGCCTTTTCATGTGGTTCTCAGCTCATTCCATACACAATCTGTTCAACACAGTTTTTCAATTTCGTTTTCGTACTGGAAGACAAATTTAAGCAATGAACATTTACACAATCATGTATTTCCGAATGTAAGAAAATCAAAACAATTCTGTGAAACATTCTGCATGTTTCGATGTCATTTTCAAAATTGTAGAATGAATATTTGAGAGGAAATCTTTCAAAGTTGAAAATGTTACGTTGTACTCTGTTAATTCGAACGAATCAATATAGCTTGTCTGTCTGAAGTCACTGTTTTGCTGATTTTTCTCATGAATAAGATCAGCGAAAGCGCTGCCCAGGTGTTGAAGAGATAGAATACAACATTCTCTATCTAATAGTGTTAAATAATTAAGTTTGAGGATTGAATTTGATGAGTACTGACAGAAACAAAATTCACTGATAGCTGGAAAAAAAGAGTTAATCTTTGAAATGTTGTGCCTACAAGGAAAATTAATTTGAAAAATGTAGTCAACGTAGAGAAATAAACATTTTATAGATTGAATCACTTGTTTTTCTTTATAAAATCGCTAATTTCCAAACTTAGAACAATACTCAGTGACACTAGATGATTGATGAATCATTCTCTTGTGCTTTTCTTTGTCTATTTAGTCGGTCTATGCAGACAACTTCCGTATACATACACAAAAATGATATACGCATAAATTTGAATTTCTCGGGAGAAAATTAAATCTTTCTTTCTCCTAGAATCATATTTGTATCAATTAAATAAATCAATCATGTAAAATCAAATGTTAGAAATTTGACATCAAGCATTGAACAGCTACCATACACTAATACTAATGATGATCGTAGGTCCACGGAACAGAATCTATTTCCAAATTGTTCATTGACATAATCAAATACATAAGAGTTTGGCAAATAGAGAATCATAAACACAAACGCCTTGATAGATTACATCCTGATCTCGACAATAGATTAGATTGATTGTCGAATATTCGAACATGCTATTACCTCATTTGCGAATAAGCAATCATTGAAAATCAACGAATAAATTTAGAGTAAGCTGTTACATATTTGTCGAAAGTTCATCATCTGTACGATGCATAATGATACTTTCCTTCTCGAAGAAGGAATAAGGATTCATAGGCGATTGTCACATGGGATCTGCAGTTCAACAGTACACCATTTTAAGGAGTCGATTGGTTACTTGTTACGTTATCGAAAAGAGCCATTCGAAATAGTTCTTATGATTTTTGAATATCTCAATGAAGAAAACAACGCATATAATAAGCAAACGATGATGCAATGAATAGGAATTTAATTATATATTATATATGCTAAATTAATTCATTTCGAATCTTTTATAATTTTTCGAAGTTCTATGAATACAATTCACACCCAGATAAATCGGTAATTTGAATAACATATGTTACAAAAAGGAAAACGTATGCACCATTTTCACATCCAATCTTGAAAGAAGAATATACAAGGTATGACAATTCTATTAATGTAGAATCTAGTGAGAACTTTATTTCAATGAAAATATTATTTTCAATGGCCAATAAAATTTCTTATGAGATGCATTATTTTTCAAACATTTGAATATTATAATAAATTTAAATTTAAAAAGAATCATATTGAAAAAAAAAAGATATGTTTGTAGTCTTTGTTCTAACACTCTTAACTTTAGCAAAATGTGAAAATATTCAGCTTGAGATTAATCCTTCCGAATCTCATCAGTTTCCATTCAAACAAGACTACATCAAAAGTCATGATATCTTCATTTATAGTACATGTAAAACTTGATACTGTCTAATATTTATTGGTTTCCAGTGTAATCAAACTTGTTTACTGTTGAACAACACTGTAAAAAATAGGCATAAATTAATAAACTCTCCAGAAAGGTTTATTGATCTACTCAGAACTGAATTGAATGGTATATATGTTGGAACTGGATCTACTCATGTGCCAGACGGTGATGATTATCGTGATCGAAGTGTTCTCTCCTATCATTATTATTACATAATTTTATCTGTGAAGCCTGTTCCAGATAATAGTACAATACTAATATTCGATCAAGTACTTCGTGATGATGATATTGAAGGTCCAGCCGTAATTCGTTCTGTAGAAATGGATCGTGCTCAATTAGATGATTCGACATTTTAAATTGATTTCGGTGGCTGTGATAAGCAAATTGAGTGGGATTTAGATGGTACTGGTGAGTTTTTACAACGATGGGCATATTGATTTAACATTTTTGGTTATGAATCGACAATAGGAAGATTGTCCCGTATTTATGCGCGTGCAATCCTAGGTGTACCTCTTGCTATGCAATATATTGCTATTCGACGTGAATTCTACTTATCTTACTATACTGATCCAACAATTAAGCAACCTACTGAAATTTATATATCACCAATACATTATCCACAGAAAAGCTATAATGTAAATGTTAACAAAGCTTTAAAATGGACTGTTGATCCAAAAAATCCAAATATTATACTTGTCCAATCGAATGAACAGTTTGTGAAGAGTAAAGATGAAGCTATCATTGGTATTGTCGATATTCGTCCTACGATGTGACGATGAATTATGTGGTTCCTTACGTTTTTTTGCTTTTTGTGATGATGAAACTTTCATAAATAATTAAAATCAGAACTATTTTGCTTGAAATTCTGAAATCTGGTATTTCACACATAGATCCTTCAAAATAAATTTGTACTACCGAGTGGAATGAAAATAGTTTCGCTTCTAGTGCAATGTAACTTGTGATGAAGTAATTTTTAGTCCTCGTTCAAAAAAGTGATTTTCGGCGAGTTTTACCTATATTTACACTCGATATTCGACATACTAATTAAATCAAAATAAAAATTAGAAATTTCACCAAGATTTAGTCGATTCATGAAAAAGTAAAAGCAAAGTATGATAATCAATGAATTGACATGAACGATTGGTATACAATATCCAAATGCCTATGATGATGTTCGGCGCGTGGTGTGATGACTAGGAAATATTTCTTAAATCCGTTTTTCTTTTGAAGTTACGACTATAAATATCATAATCGCAGAGATTTTCTGCGGATGTTTCATTAGTTATTTATACAATATGATTAATGAACTTTCAGTTAATATTTACGTTAAACATCAAAGAGTTAAAGTCTACTCACAGAACGAATCTTAACCGATCACATTTCTAGAATCATATGTTTATCTTAGATTATTGTCATTTTCCTCTGACATCGAAAATTGAACAATTGATCTGTATTTACTAGCTGAGATTTTTCTTCTACGAAATTTTCATCGAAATATGTTTGACAAGGCTAAAAGAAAATCTTTAGACAATCCCAGACAAACTGCGTCTTGTTTCACGAGTTGTTTCATGAGCATTGAAGTCTGCCGCGAACGATTGTAAAATTCTGTATTTGGATGAAAACCGATCCAATCCTTTAGTCCATGGGTTTTTACATGTAATAATCTAATTAGAAGTATTAGAAATAAATTCTCATTCCTTCGCATATTTCCTTGTGCCAGGTACAGTCGTGGTAAACACGAGAAGACAAGAAAACAAATCTCTAGAAATAGCTCATTAGAAAGATGTGAAGTAGGGGGGCACTTTCACTGTCCTTTCGGAAAGGAAAGGAAAGCTATACTATGAGCTGAGCGATACATTTTAAAAACTTTCATATATATATATATGATCTGTTTAACATGTGAAGCCATAACAGACTAATGTTGCATATTTCCCAGCTATTTCTTCATTATTTCTCGATTTTCTTTTTCCTTCTTCATACTGATCACTTTCTAGGCTACCTTTGATAATCTCTTATTCTATTCCATTGACCTGACACGGCCTGCTATATTTTCTGAGTTGTCTCTCTCTGGCTACATGGTGATCCTAAGTAGATTCTTACTGATGTGTTTGTTGGAAAAATCAATCATATATTAGATTTTAAATGAGAGTGTATTCTTGATAAAACTGAGTGTCTTGTATTGTCATCGACCAATATTAAGGATCATGATCTAAAACGGAATTTGAAGTATCTATAGGGTAGAAATTTAGACTCCCTCCCACCACAGACCAACACAAACATTTTATTTAACTAATTAACTACTAATTATCTAATTAATTAATTGGCAGCCCATCACAGACAGTGACCGACAGATTTCAGAGATCATTTTTAACTAATATTTAATGGAAATGTAGATACAGCATTTCCTTCATGAAGTTCTATATTGTGAAGTAAGAAATTATGAAGAAGTATCTCAAATATACATAAAATGGCTCGCTTTTTGAGAATTTGCAGCAACAATTTCATCCTGCTTCTGATTTTAATTCTGTAGCCGTTATGCTAACAAGTTTCTTAAAGACATCTATCATTTCTTTTGTAGCTTTTAAGCATCCTGTTCATTCCTATTTACACGTGCAAGATGAATAGATAAATGATCGATATAAGATAGAGAAAACCAAAATAGATGATTTTCCATCGAGTTTTCATCTGAGATCTTGATTTCTTCTTGTTCACCTTAGTTTTCAATTCATAGAAAAGTGAGGTATTAATGGAGATAAATTCCCCCACTTTCGTAATAATATACCACGATCCGAATACTTTTTCATTTTTCACGTTTCTCAAATCTTATTTCAGAGAAAAGAGTAGATACTTGAAATTGAATTGCATTTATTGCCCTTTTTAAGATATAATATGACATAGGAAGTTGAGTAACTCCAGAAAACAAACAGCTAGCAGTCTAGTTTTCTTCATTCAGAATTCGGCACTGGAGAACACTAATCAATACCAATGCCACATACTAAAGATATTATCCTAAGTGATTTCTGTTGGGAACTTCAGCGAACAGCTTTCTCTAGTAGATTCATTAATATTTTTTCTTTGAGTAACGGAGCTCAGACTCTGTAAGCTCCAAACACAATTGAGCTTTCTCACTTCACACTTAACTGAGATGTTAAGATAACTCTGCTTGCCTTTCATGCTGATTGTCGCAGTGCAATTCGCTTTTTTTCCAGAGATTTAAGGTCTATAAGAAAAATTTATTAAAGAAGGCGATCTTCGACTACTCCTGCCCTTCACTGTGACAGTTATGAGTGATAAAGGGCGAAAATGGATGAGATCTAGTCGTCAGCCTACGTACGTGAGATGTTTGCCTGCAAGATATAAGGAAATTAAAGCTTTTTTTGATAGAATAAACTTTATTTTATATATTTATGGAAAACCTATTAATCTTGGCGTGTGGCATTTGATTTCTGTCATGTGTGGGCTATAAGAATGCATCTTGCATGAGCTCATTTAGGTGTGAATTTGATGAGTCACGATTATTACAGTGGTAGTTTTACAATGAATGCATGAGAAAGTTTCTTAATTTTGAAGGCGATTTTCGGAACATTCTAACTCAAAATCCTTGGGCTTACTCTTCAAAACATTTGAACCGTGTATAGCTTATCACCAAGCGACCACTCTCAAATAATGGAAGACACAACTTATAGCTGTTTAGATTTCTAAGCTACTCAATTTCTTCCACACATTTTACTTTAAAGCGACATTACACATCCCCCATGTGTCACCGTTGTCTAGCTCTAAAGATTTTTCTCTTGACGAATTCAGAAACTGGATAATTATATTGATTACATACTATATGAATCATGTATGATCCTATAAAAGCTTGTTTAAACCCGTCAAAAATGAGTTGATAAGTTCATAATTCTATGAAATCTAAGCAGACAACACTGCCGAAAACACTTTTAAACACAGCAAAGTGGTAAACACCAGAAAACATGGAGTTGCAACTATCAATCGTGGTTCCTGACAATTAGCGAAAAACGCCCATCTTTTGTCCTTTTTGTGAGTCTGGTCACGTTTTTGGCAGTGTTTTCTGGTTGAAAACTGATCAGAAACAACCCACACAAAAATGAAATAAATGTTTATTTGTATTCCATTTCTTTTACTGCCTTAAGTCAAAAAGAATCTTTCAGAACTAAGGTGAAACAATCCTCAATATATTTTTCTTGTTATCAGAAAGAATGAACAATACTCTGGAGTTAACCACACTGAACCCAGTATGTTAAGACCACAAAGATTAGAGTAAACCTAAACGAAGCCCAAAGGGGACAATCATCGTAGAAAAGTGACTTCAAATTTGTGAAAAATTATGAGGAAAGAAGGGAAACAAAGATCCACAAGTGTTGTTGACATTAGAATGATTCCTTTATCACCTTTATCATCGTTAACACTAATTATGTAAATTTTTAATAATAAGAAAGATGTCAACTTTCCTTTCTTTCTTTTCGGAAAGAAAACTGAGGGAAAGCAATAACTTACCTTTCCTTTCTGAAAGCAAAAGGAAAGGGAAAGTGCCACCCCTAATCGAGAAAGGTATCTGAGTGAAAATAAACATAACATTCTCTTATTTTCTCTAAAATTCCTTTTGCTGCTAAGTTATTGGAAGAATCGTTTTTCCGTTACGCCGTTACTTAGTAACAGGTAACGGCCCGTTACCGTTACGTTACCAAGTAACGGTAACTTCCCAACCCTAAATAGGACTGAGTACAGGTGTAGTGTGAGTGCAGTAGCGCCAAGTGCCGGTGGAATACTAGTGGAGTAGCGTTGAGTACGAGCGGAGTATCAGTGGAGTATAGAGTGGAGTACCGGTGGAGTATGGAGTACTGGAGTACCGCCTTTTCCCCCTTGGCCACATGTCATCTTGGTATTTTCCGTTCACTTTCATTGCAAAACGTTGACACTCGCATGTTTGACAATATTCGACAACACCACGGGAAAAGGTTTTCCCATTGTCACTAATGTTAGCAAAATGCTAGTCGTATTGTGGATCCAAAGTAGTTGTATCTAAGGCTAACAAATCATGTGAACTCTTGTCTCTCAAGCGTACTACAGTTATATGACTAGAATCCTGGACACCATATTCACTCAACGGATGACCTTCATCGATTTCTTGTCAGCAATGAATTAAATTTTGTTTATTACGCAATATACCTTCTTTTTCCTAAACGATTTACTTTAGTTTTTCCACACTTGCATCACATTCGATGACGCAAGCGAATGTGGATATTGTTGCAAGTATGTAATGTATAAAGTCATGAATGAAGTATCCCTATTTTTATCTTGTTGACCAGCTTTTCCGTAAACGAATCATGTTAAATGTTGATCAACTATGGAAACTTTGCTTACATGTTCTTGGGTTTGTTTTGGTATAAACTCGATTCTGTTAGAATTTCTTTACCTAATATTGTTGAAAATGCTGCGGCCAACATCTGCTCATTATCATTGTTAGTCGAAATTTTTGACATGATCAGAATTCAGAATACAATGTATAACTTTTCAATTGTTTGCAGTTTTTTCTCTTTAAACTGATATAGTGTTCTTCATTTGGTAAAAACCAACATTGTTCGTTGAAATGACGATGCATTTTTTTCTCTTTCTTTCTCTGAAATAAATTCAAGAAAGGGACCGTAACGGCACAAATGAATGCTACAGGTAGATGATTGTTTAATGCACAATGTCAACATTTTACAGCACTGCGCTCACAAAATTGATGTTGATACTAGGCAACATCGTTGAAGAAAAACAAAAACAGGAAAATTTACCCACATGACAAAGATGTTCGAAAAATTTCTTAACTTGAACTTTTTGAGTCTTCTTTTTTCTGTCTCTTGATTTTGAACTATCCTCCATACATCAGATAGTCACTCAGTTTTCTCGTAAATACAATTATATTGAATAATGGAGAAACTTTCCATCGTGTTCTCAATCACCAATTTGTGTAATAATAAAGTAAATCTACTTGAAAATTAGTCAACATTAATCGTATAGAAAACGAAATCATGATTTTTCTACTCACGATATTTACCAAACTGTTTTAGATGTGATGGCATCGTCTGAAGTTTATCGACAAAAGCGCGCTTTAATCATTGGTATTAATCAATATAAAGAAGATTCATTAAAGTTATGTGTTAATGATTCTCAAAATTTAAATGACAGTCTTCGACGCATTGGTTTCAATACAAGCTTAGGATTGAACTGCGAACTTAATGAATTTTACAATATAATCGATAGGTTTACTAACAACATTCAGCATAGTGATTTAATATTATTTTATTTTGCTGGGCATGGTAAACAATCAAGAGATGAAAATTATTTGTTACCATCAGATTATGACTACGATTTTCGTGGTCATGAACGAGAATACATTACAAATCATGCCGTTAATGTAAAATACATCATGAAGAAAATAGACGAGAAAAGATGTGCCGTTACAATATATATATTTGATTGCTGTAGGAAAGCCATCAGAACTCGTGGAAAAAATAGAAGCCAAGGCTTATCAGCTATGAAAGCACCACGAACATCTCTCGTCGTCTACGCTTGTGCTCCGGGTGAAGCGGCATTAGATGAAACTAACTATGGCAATAATGGTATTTTCATGGAAAGTTTACTACCATATATTGAAAAGCCCAATGAAGATATTGAAGAAACAATGAGAAATGTTGCTTCTGATGTAAACATGAAAACCAATGGTTTTCAATTGCCATATCGAACAAGCTCCTTTATAAAGAAAATCTGCTTAGTAACAAGTAACAAACAAGGTACTAGTATTCCTTTTTGAGGCTTAATTGATACTGCCATTAACCCTAATCAAGATTTTCTAAAGTATTCATGAAGATAATTAAAATTTTGACAATTACTCCTATTATAGGAGGTTTTTCTTGGGAAGTTATACTATATAGCACAAGAATCATTGATGTCCTAAGAGTTTCGAAGTGAAATCCATGCCTACTTCACATATCTGCACGGCCATTGAACATGAATAACCCGGTAGCTCTATTTTGGAACCTTTACTAATTGCTATAAATTATTAGTCTAAAAGCCATAGATCGAACTTTGAAAACTTCAAAATCCTATTTTTAAAAAACAATTTATCCCGAGACAAAACATCAATTTCTATTTCATCAGTTACATTTCTAATCTTTGTCGCATATAAGAAACTTTTTCATAGAAATCATATTTCGTAGAGATGAGCAATTTCTGAATGTAACGACCCTGCTTAACACAATTCCACTGCGAGCCTAACAAAAATCATAAGAATCCAACGCGGTACTGGAGTTTCTCAACTCTTATATTGTGTTATATTCAGCTCAGTCGCCATCTCACATCATACTATGGATTTACCAAATGCAGCTCCATTTAAATTCAATTTCAATACTATGCTTGAGTTTGATCGAAGTTGGCATTGAAATTGGCTTGAGATTCAATAGCATTGAGGCATTGGTGCTTTGAATTCTAGTGAATTCCAAGAATCGGATTTGACAGAAATTGAATTTAGTGCATGCCTACATCTTAAAGTTTAAAAATAATCAGAACCTATAATTTCACTGTTAGTTTTGTGATTAGATCGAACATTTTCGTTTCTACGAATGCATAGAAAAATTAGTCGATAATCTTCACATGAACGCAGAAAAATTGATATGCACATTGCCATGAATTTAAATTGACTTCAATGCGCGAACTAAGATTATCGTCCAGTTTCGTCACTCCAAGACTATAGAGTGCTTTCTGGAAAACTATTGCGCTGTTTGAAATGGTACGGATCTATGGAATATGTTTGATATTGACCGTTGATGTTTCAGTGTTAGAAAATTCAGAAATTAATAAAAGGTGTGCAGGATGTAGTATTTTTCGAGCCAAGTTTTTAATGCAGCTATGCAGGCATACCTGTTTTTCTTACGTCTAATACGTTTGATATAACCGATGTTTTCTTGAAATATACTGATTCATTTTTGGAAAGAATTATACTATGCGTCAATAAAACGTTTCCTGTAGACTTTTCGCCCCGTTTACTAAGCCATCACTACTAGAGCCAAAAACGAAGATGAACGTTGTCAGGTTACCAGTGATGTATTAGCTGTTTTAATTAGGTAACAGATAAAAGCAATATTTGTCCACTGTAAATAGTATCATGTCCAAGTGAAACAATCAGCATCTCGATCTAACGTAAAATCATGAATAAACAAACATTATAGTTTCAGCATTCCTGATCTTATACGGTTTTAGTATTGACCTTCTTTATCTAATTGCTTTGAGTCAAAGGTAACCATTGATGGGGTTTTTAAAACCTGCCTAGATTGAACGTTACACTGAGTAATTTTCTACCAAAACCAATATCGAAGGCGAAAATATATGAATTCAAGTATATTTGAACCAAAAGTGCCGAGTTGGTCTGCTACATGGCCCAGACCAGGCCAACGTCATTGGTTTACCAATTTAATATTTTTAGAAAAGAATGCGACTTTTGACTAAATCTCACGAGTTATTTTATGTTAGACTGTTTCTCGCGAGAAAAGTTCGTGGAATTACTCCAAAAACAATTTCTTGACGCGTTTTTATAATGCTTACCGTAACATCCTTTACCGTTAAATCGATCAATAGTTATCGAGTTTTGTATGAGTAGTTTCTAGGCTTTGAAGATCAATTGTTACTCATTGCCTCATTATTCGAGGTACTTTAACAAAGTCGTTCTATACTAGCAGTAAATAATTGAACAGAACAGTATTGTTGTAGGACATTGTTATTCACACTTATAATAACTTGCTTCGATTTATCACTATTCGGTAGTAAACGTTGCGATCTTATTGGGGTAAACATTAATTTCCAAAGAAAAAGATTTTTACCTGTTACTATGAGTGTCACTTATCCCCTCTATTTTTGTTCTATGTTTTCTTTTATCTTTCTCCACTACGGCCGGTCATATTTTTTTCACGTTTCATTATTAAAATTTTTCGATAATGCGAAACATAATTGATGTAATCAATGACATTGTCTGAAATGAAGGGTTTCTCGTATGAAAAGTTTTGATGATTAAAATCTCCCTATTCTACTTTTCTATTACATGCAACAATCTGTTACTATCTTATCTTTATGAAAATCAACTAAGGAAAACACTAAACATGGGCATTCATTTCGTATTGATTTTAATGAATTCAAAACATTTTTGCTTGCGATTTAAGATTAAGCATAAATACAAATTACCGCAAGTTAAATTTATTTTAATTTTAAGTTATTACAGATTATTTGAAACAGCTCAAACTTGAACTATTATTATTTAAGAGATTAAAAATAGAAAATAGGTCATCATTCAATTTTAAAAAGAGTAGAATAAATTTGTTTAATTTTGAATCTTAGTGAAGTAAGAAGCGTGAAAAATTCCAATTTATTATTTATCTATCGATTCAAAATCTGAATTTAAAATTAACTTATGATAATTTATATTTATGTTTAAATTGGTATTATGAAAGGAGATTATTTGAATTAGTTAAAAATTAATATTTTTGATGATCTAATTTCTGCATATATTGAATTGAAAATGCATACAAATTGATAGACTTAGAACTGAAGCAGGGACCCTAAACTCACGTACATTTATAGAATTAGTTATTTCTCCTAACTCATAACTATCGATCAGGTATGTTTGTCCTGCAGGCCACATTTCGAAAATTATAGCGTCACCTGCAGGCAACGCGGATTGGCCCAGAGCAATTCAAGCTAGGAAAAAAAAGTGGCCTGTCCGCAACTCTGGTTTCAACCAAGCGGAAATATTCACGTCTAAAAGTGGTTTTTATTCTTGCAATCAGAATTCATATGTACAATAACTAATTTGAACGTAAACTAGAATGCCAGAGATTTTTTAGAACTATTTACATATATAAAGATATTCTGCATCAACTATCTCTCATTCACTGTCTCGCTCAATAGTTTCTGTGCTCCAGACTGATATTCATTATTGATTTTTCGAATATTTTTTTCGAAAACAAATAACTTAATACTGGACTTTTTATCTGCTCAATAATACTTCTAGCAATTATAACAACGGCTTTAGAATTTATGATGCAGTTTTTAGCATTTCTATTGATACTTTTAGGCAACCAAATCATATAAGTAGAATCCTTAGATGAAGTTCCTAGCAGTCTGCAAAATCTGGGTGCCATTGTAGGTAGTGATTCAAGAATGCCCGATGGTGTTTCTTGATAGCTTTCTGAAAGGTGATTATGAAACCTTACATGAAACTCTGAACGTTTTGGAAGTCTCCGCAGTATTTTGAGATCCATATTCTAACTTTTTGTATTTATTCTATTGGTTTCATTCATTAAAATACGGTATGCAGACTTATTTTCAATTCAAAAAAAAATATTGACTAAACGATTATATAGTCTAAGAAAAGATTATTTTTAAACTTCACCGAATATTCAGCACTGATATTCATTCGAATATATACATCATACTGGTGTTGCCGATTAAAAGAGGTGGTTATAATATTATTCTTGATAATGAAGATATTATTTCACGCTGTTGTAAATATTCATTAGATAAAGAATATCGTACTATTAACATGGGATGTAAAACATTGAATAAGTCAAAATATTGTCTCATTCAAAAAACATTCGACAGACGAAATAGCTTCATTTATTTTACTGATCATTGACTAAACTGTCAGAATGAAATCCAGAAAGTTGTTTTCTGTAACTTCCGTTCGTACTGAGGATGCTGGTAGATGCTGGCGTCGGTGAGAATTTCTTAGTCTCTTAAGCTGCATGCAAACGCTCACCCCACCCTCGAATACTTTATCCTCAGAAGATAATTATTGTTCAGTATATGAAACTTGATGATCGCTCTTCGAAGTCTGATTTAACCATTGAGAATTCTATAGCTAGTTGCAGTTTTTCTAGAATCGAGTATATAGTCAAGAATCCAATGATTTATGTACAGTTGCATTCACTCCTGTACATAGGAAATCTAATATGAGGACATTATACAGTAATTCTATCCGGTTTACCAAATACTTTCGAGAATTATCTTTCTATAGTGGAAACTCTTTAAATTTTGTAAAACTCTAGCTTTCAGGGATTTTGTTACAAGCGAAATTCACTTCAACCACTTACAGAACAAGAATTATTATGTATGTTCATGCATGAATTAAATGACGGAAACACACTCACGTGTTCTGGTTGAGTATGATTAGCTTTTTTTAAGATCGATTCCAAATTCTTGTACAGGGATCGAAACAAATGTATAGTGCTTTTAAAATGAGGACGAGTTGAGTAGAAGATTTAATATTAAATCTGAAAGTAAAAATAGAAATAAATATAACTTAGTAAATGGCATATGAATATTAGTGTTGATATTAGCTGGTATAAACTTATTTGCTGTCGTTCAGAGTATCATAAGTGAAGGATGTTTTTAGTTGACGTCAATGTGCTTCAGTTAGAGCGCTTTTTGAACTTACGTCCAGATCTGCACTCTTACACAGACACTCAAACCCTCATGCACTATAGTGACCATTGTGAGATCGAAGTGATGCATCCAAGGAGAAGACATCATCGTTTTTAGTTTCTGTGGTTTTCTAGATAAATATCAGCTTGCGCAGCCTTATGTCGAATATTAACAAATAGAAGCCCTGACGGAGTTCTTTGGAATACAAGAAAAATTCAGAGAAGCTCATTGGTTAGGTAAAAAATTTTGCAAATTGAAAATTCTGCCAATATGAGCTTTTGCGAAGAAAGAAACTTCACAAAATTGCTAAGCGGCTGTGATAATTTTGAGACGTTCTGGAATTCCAAGGAGCAGTTAGGAATACGAAACAAATTTAGAAAACTCCATTACCACCAAACGGAATTCTCAACATTGTACAAAAAACGGTGAAAATGAGCCTCAAGTAGGGCTGGCACTTTATCTTTGTTTCACTTTGAAAAAGTAAAGTTAAGTAAAGTAAAGTAAATCACTTTACTTTATTGGATAAAGTAAAGCTGGATCACTTTACTTTACCAAGTAAAGTAAAGTTAGACAGAAATATTTTGTATAGATAGATTAAAAAACCAAGCTTTCTCAACTTTACTTTTTCGAGTAAAGTTAAAAAAACTTTACTTTACCAAGTAAAGTAAAGTTCAACACCTTACTTTATTCGGTAAAGTAAAGTAACGCAACTTTACTTTACTGAGAAAGTAAAGTTCCTCAACTTTACTTTATTTGGTAAAGTAAAGATAAAGTGCCACCCCTTGCTCAAGGGAAATAATTCCATAAAATCCAGTAGCAGATGTAAAAATGTTTTATCCGCCATGAATCCACGAGAAACACTAAGAAGTAGTTAGGAGTGCAACAAAAGTTGGACAAAATTAGAGTCTATGGCAAGTTTATTGCTATAAAATTACTAAAAAGATGTTACCCCTTGGTAACTCGTACTGTTCTTTCAAAGATTTCCCAAAAAACTAGTCAAAGATCAATATAGATGTTCCACCAAAGTTAATCGGAAAAAATATTTTTTCTTTTCTCAACATCGTTCTTTCAAGAAAAATTTTAACAAAAACGTTCCAATTCCTTCTGTCTTCAAATTATTGACACATCTACACGAAAAAAAGTAGAAAATCATCTAGGTACATGTCACCATGTCTTTGGATGGACAAGAACTCGCATGAGGTTGTCAATTTGCTTCTTAATTATTGTTTTGCTTCACATAGCGAGAAATAGAACAAAAAATAATTTAATTGAATAGTTCATCATGCAAGACAATCTTCAAATGTCTGCTTGTTTGATTTTGTTTTCTTTCTTTTTTATGCTGAGACATACAGTTTTAGTAGATAACTGAGACATGATCGAAAAGAAATCTTCAAAACATATCTCTTTTTAAATTTATTGTTGACAAGACTGTTAAATGAATCTCTAGTCTCTAAATAACTTGATATATCAGTTACTTGATGATGGACAGTCAGTTTTCAAAGTGAATATATCGAAAAGACCATCTCAGACGATTGCTTGTATCACGCATAGAAGCGGAAGATTGAAGATAATACATATTCCATTGGTCAAACTGAAATTTGATATTGGATTTCAGAAAATTCAACAAAATCAGCTTCATCCAATGAAGAAAACCGAAGCAATGAAAATCCGAAAGTTCAGGAAGAATCTGAGTTGGCTCCTGGAAATCCAACACTTAGATTACCACGAAAAGCCATGATAAAACGGTGAATTTCCATAAATCCTATCATACATTGCGATTATGATTTATTTCTTAGACAACAGCCAAACCAATCACCAGAGACTTCATCTGACGAGGCCGTGAGTAAGTCCCCTAATCAAAGTTCGTCAATGCTGACATCGCAACATACACAGCAACCTGAGAATTCTTACCCGCCAAATGGAAACAGTCTTCAGTTGTGCAACTCATATCAAACTTCTGGAGATGCAAGGAATTCAGTAGACTCAATGACGACTGGTAGACAGACATCATCAAGTTCTAAGAAATCGATCGATTCATCGAATGCAACTTCCTCGCTTCCTTACCAGGCTCCTTCAAACCGGAGTGAAACAAGTAAGAGCATTCACAGATGTATTCTTTATCCGGCAACCAGTACAACAAACTCGACGAATACCATTGCTAAGGCTTCAAACGGTTAAGATTTCAAATTTAGAATTTCAGTTATAAGATAGCCCTTTTCTAATTGCACTGTACACTACGGAAAAATATTTCGACATTGAGTTCAAGTCATTAAACATGTTTAGCCTTTAATTTTTTTCTTACTCCCTCCCCCATAATTCAAGCCGACAGGGCTTCTAATATTGGCGGGTGGATGTAATGTGGAAGGAAAAGAAAAAATTACAATGTTGTTGATAAGAAATTGATCAGAACCGTTCCATGAATTCCTTTTTTAGATAAGTTTGACCAAGAAAACATCGAATGTTCATCGTTTCAAATCCGATCGATAAAATATTTTAATTGTCTATTGATTGACCATCAATCGATTTAGGCCTGTTGAATAAGAAAAGTAGGGTAAATCCACAAGGCTTCGACCACTTTATAAAAGAACAGTTATGCAAACAGCGTGGCACACTTAGCCAGATCTAGTTAGGCGAGATGATTTCAATGGTTAAAATCGCAGTTCTCTATTTTTTTCAAAAAAAGTGTTACTCCGAAAAGGGATAGATTTAATCGATCAGTAAAATAGATGAAACGATCAGTAAGATGAAAAATAATAAAATCAGTTGATTGAATGAATGATCAATAAATATATTGAACGATCAGTAAACTATTTAGATGATCAGTTATTAAATAAAAACACTGTAATAAATTATATGATCAGCAGATGAATTTTTTATCAGTCAGTTATACAAAACTATCAGTGGAAAAATCAAAGAGACTACAGTGTGATTCACTTGTGCTTTTTTTTCTTTCTTTCATTCCCAACGTCTCTACAAACGACTGTCTAGAAAGATTTTGTTAGTTCTACATTTGATTTAAACTTAATCCGAATAATACAGAAAACAGATCGATGCACAAAGAGTTGCTCCATACCAGTCAAATTTTCTTTTTTTATTGATCGAACTTTCTTTTTTTACTAGTAAAAAGTTGATATTATTACTTGTACTCAATTTAATAAACTGATCACTTTCATATTACTTACTAGTAATCTAAATACTGATCATTTATTCTTTGAATTGATAATTTATGTATTATTTTACTGATCACTTCATCTTTTCAACTGATCAAATATTTTGTTGCCTTTCCAAAATATTCTCTCAGCAAAAAAGAGGTTTTCCATTGATTTACCAGCAGAAATTGATGTTTTGAAAACCACATCTAGGTAGAGGATACGTCGTAGAACTTTCATATTAGTGTCAAATGGAAGAGGATAGCAGGTTCAATAACTTTCACTAGAAAATGCCACGCCTGTTGACAATGTCTCAGTGAAAAGCTTCTGGAAAACTAGAAGATTTTCAAGGAATTTTCTTTTATTAGCACGTACCAAAAGTGATCAAAGTTACTTCCGACATGTTATTTGAAGCGCACCAACCATATGCGCTACTTAGACACTTTAGCAAGAATATTTTCGTGGAGTTTCTAGAAAACTCACCAGGTTTTTCGAAGATTTCTCATATGTGACGAACTAAACACACACACACCCATACTCACCCATATCCTCAAATTAACAAACATTTCTCCAAGCCAAGAAAATTTTCGTAATTCTAATCAACGTCAATCATCAGCAGCTTCAAGATCGACCGACGATAAGCCAATATCTACTTTGTCGAAATTTGGTCATGCCATCGTTGACTTTGTTGGTATTGATTTTGACAAGAAAAAATTACAGCCATGCCCGAAATCAATAGATTGTCTTCAACAAGCATCTGCTGAGGATTGCAAGCGGTATTCTCATCCTTGTGGATTTTCTGAACTTTGTCGTAATCAAGATAAAGAGCCACATTTCACACATGAGTCACATAGAGTAAGCGAGTGTGGAATGGGTAAATCTTGTTCGCGCATTAATAATCCTGTACATCGAGCGATGTACCGGCATATTGGTTTTTCTGATTTTCTAATACCGTGTCGCGATCAAAGTACCTGTAGAGATCAGTCAAGCGAACATCGCATAAAATACTCTCACGGTGAAAATGTCAGAAGTATATTAGAAGCAGCACCAGCACCCAGCAAACCACGTAAGTTGTCTTTTCTCAAACTAAAAAGTAAAATCATGATTAATTTACATTCAATGTTTCTTTTCAATTAAAAGGTGAAATATCCAGAACATTATCGGTGCCAGATTCAAGTCATGACGAACACTCCTACAATCGTGATGTTCGACCACAGAAAAAAATCGGTAGCGAATATCATGACGAAAAACTACATTGCCGATATGGATCAAAATGTCGTGACCAAAAGGATGCGCGACATTGTTCCCGTTATTCTCATCCAGATGTACATGAACTAAAGCCGTCTTCTAATCCAGATCGTTCACGACCACCGTGCGAGTTTGGTTCTGCTTGCTATAATACAACTGATCCTGATCATCGGTCGAAATACTCTCATCCAGATGTACACGAACTAAAGCCGTCGTCGAATCAAGATCGTACACGAGAACTGTGTCCGTTTGGTTTTGCTTGCTATTATCAAACTGATCCTAATCATCGGCTGAAATACTCGCATCCATCTGAATAAGAAAACAGAAACAAATCGATTCTGCCACAAACCGTTTAATCCAGAAGTATGCTCTGCTATTTTTTTACTCGAAATAAAATAAATTTTTCAAGCTTTTCTGAGAATTCTATACAAATCTACTGAGTTCCATGCATGCTTAAGAAATGTCTAAGAACAAAACTATCGACTATATGTACCCAAACCCGATATAACCCACATGGATGATTTATGCATCAATGAAATACTGTAAAAAGAAAATTATTGTTGATCATTAGAGGGTTAACATTGTTTGTTATTTGAGATAGAATCATTCTAGTTTATTTTTCGAAGAAAATATTTACTTTCATATGATTATTGATAATCGATATGCTTAGTGGTAAGACAATGAAAAATCGTCCATGCATAAAAATCTCCAGGAAAGACCTATTACTTACTATTAGTTAATAATCATAGCTTTTTAATATAATTACAAAGAAGAATAATCGAAAAGATGGGTTCAATAACAAAAAACTTTCATTATGTGAAATCATTGAATCAAAAAACTCGAATTAGATATTCAAAGTCATTCATCTATTTGTCATAATAGTAATAATTATAGAGAAAATTATTTGGAATGATAGTTAATAGGTTATCTCTTTCAATCAATTGTTAATTGTCTTGAAATTTAATCGAATCTTAAGGTAACAAATTCTCTTTTAACATCGTTCTAAAAGAATCGGATCAAGCCTTGATATTGTTCTTTAATTTCTTGCTCAAAGTTAAGAGCATATTTTCATTTTTCTGATTGTACGCAAATAAACTTAATAGGACATCTATATTTTGAACAGCAAAACAATCTCAAATAGATTTTTCAAGATAAATCAATGGAAGGTAAAATTAAAATCTTGATCGATAGAAAAACATCAACATTTGTCGAGAATGCTATGACAAAATGTAGCTATTGACTTTACCATTCTACTATCAGATTTGATACTATTCATGGAAAATTAAATTTAATGAAACTATACGAAGATTTCTTGATGTGGATCTCTCATAAAATGCTAAAGATTTTTTCGGAATAATTCATCAACTAAATCAATATTCGTCCGTTTATTTTTATTTGGAATGTTCAATAGAACAGCACTAGCTCTTAAAATTTGTTAATATCTAAAAGAGATGAGACATACACATGTCTCATAAACACAAATGCTGTCTTTTTACACACATGCTTTCAACTGTTATCTAACATTGATCTGTGATATACAAATAAACATACTCATGTAACAAAAACGAAATATTTGTTTCGCCATACCTGTGTGATATAAATAGTATCTTACAAAAATATAGAGATTTGAGATTCCGATTATCAAATGGATCGTCATGCCTGGAGGTGTGTTCATAGACAATGATGTGCACAATACGTTTTTAAATATTTTAAGTACATTATCAAAGAAATTCAATCACAGCTCAATAACTCTGAATTCAAACATTCGGATATTCATCGTGATGTTCGTGTAAATTCACTCATCGAACCAAAATTCTCGTGGAAATAGAATACCAATTTCTTCATGTACAACGAAGTAGACAATTATTCACAGACGAGCATTCTCTGATTAGATTTTCGATGTGTAAAAACGTTTGAATCAAGTATAGCTGAGCATCGTATGATTTTACTTTTCTGTATTAAATGATACTTTATTTTTCAAGTGTTCGGTATTTCGAAAAATGATCTAGTATCTGAAATTTCGAATAGCTCTAAAAACTGTTGGCTTACACTATTATGTACGTATCTCTTTGATAGGAACTTCGAAAACCTGAATATAGCTCAAGTGGTTAATAAGCAATATACTCAAGTCGAATCGTAATTAGATAATAATAAAGAGTGATTTATTTAGATGGTATGCTATGCTTCAAAAGAGGTTTTTATAGTTTATATTAAGATGTCATTTTATCCATTCCAAAAAAAGACATTTTACGTTATCGGGGTGTGGGTGCAGATGAAAGTCCACATCGATCACTTATGGTCACAGACAAATTGACACCCACACCCTAATTTGACTAATTTATTGCACGAAGGCAATCATGTTTTCTTTTTCTCTCAGGTAATATCGCTAGTATGCATGTTAAAATAAAAGAAAGATAATCATGATCAAACTTCTTGAATATTGAAGTATGAAGAAAGCAATCGAACGTAAATGATATACGTATTCTATGGGTTTCTTTAAAATGATTCAACACTAATGATTACAATCGGTGACTAACATTTAAATGTAGAAAATAGAAATAATCAAAATATTGATTCGATGTCAAAAAACTGAATTCAAAGTTTTACAAAAACTCGAAAATTTTCAAAAACACGTTTCTACTCGTGCTTCTGAGAAAGGCTATGGTTATGATTACATGTTGACAAAAGATAGTTTTAATCCTTTTTTGTCACACATACAAATGCATTTGATCTGTAAAGTCTAGTTGAAATATGATACTTGTTAAATTTCAATCAAATAGGTAGAACTAAAATAAAAACAGTACTTTTATGGTTTCGTCCTCAAGCATTTTTATCGTCTCTACGTTGTCATCAGAAAGAAAAATGTGAAAAGCACTATAACTTGCCGTACTTATGTTTGGCATTCGATAGAACGAGGAAAATGGTTTTATGTGATATATTAGTCAAATTAAAGGAATTAATGAAGGCAAGTAAAACTTCTATCGAAACATTATTATTTGTATGAATCTATAAAATTTAGACAGTATTGGCACACCCTCATTTTATTCGAATGAAACCTAAGTAGTATAATTCAAATAACCAGTGACATAAGAAATTTCAGTTTCATCGTTAGAGTATCTATGTTCTATCGCTTTATTTTCAATTCAATACCATTAGTAATTCATTTTAAACAGCTCTTAAACTACACCATGTTAATATCCTATACTGAAACAACATAGAGCTCTTCTCTACTGTTTATTATTCAAACTACAGAAGCCGTATGTAAGTTATATGTGTGATGTGATTAAAAAAATGGAAATGCATCAAAAGCATCTAGGCCTTTTAATTCTTCTGATTCGTTAACATAGATGCAGTTTTATTGAAAACATTCGGTTGTCGAAATAATCAGTCGTAAAGAATCAATACAAAATGATTGAGGTGTAAAATTAGTTTTGAAGATTTTATTATTCGCTCATAGTGACAATATATGACGCATATTGTTGATGGGTTTGAATCGTTTCTGCGTATGACATAGAACGCAAAAAAACAACAAGTAGTTTAATTTTTCTTTTGTTTGAGACATGACTAATGCATTAACATCGTCCTTATCGAAAAGAATATTTCAGATAAATATATTATTTAAGCTTCCTACGACAGCCTTCACATTTTCATCTAGTACTTGCGTAGAGCTATGTGCATCGTTAAAGTATTTTATAAGTACAGAAGCAAAACATCTATGTTTATCGACAGAAAAAGAAAAAGACGTTTGTAGTATCAACTTAATCCGCATGTAATATAAGAAATTAATGTGTTTTTTTTTGTTTCAATAGTCTTTATAATCTGACGAATGTATTTTTAATGCAAAAAATTGTGTTTTTTTTACCCTAGAAATAATGTCTACAAATAATAGAAACGATTGTAAAGAATCAAGTGTTGTTCTACCTTTCGATCACGATTGGAAAGTTTTATATTTAATTAATCAAACTCCGAGTGAAAATTATTTATCGATTGATTACAATGACGATCATTGGATACCCATTGAATTACCACATTTCGATACTAAATATGAATCGTCAATATATTTGTATCGTAAACGATTAAGGTCGACATCAGAATTAGATGCTCAACAACATATTTATTTAAATTTTACTTCAACTACATATGATGAAAAGTCATCGAATCATAATAAAGTCTCGGGAATTATTGTATGGTTCAATAAAGCTATTATTTTTACAGGTACACTTCCAAGACAACCAATAGACATATCGTTATATTTAATTAGAAATTCTGATAACATACTTGTTATTTGTTCATCAGAAGGACATCCTCTTTCATTACATGCTGATTTACTGACATCACATAGCTGCATTGGCCGATTGAGTTATGATGATATTGATGAAAGCACATTGGAACGACATCATAAGAAACTTGATTATTCAGCAAGTTTTGATCATGACGATGGACTTATTGATGTATCGATTAATTCAATAAAAAGAATCGATGATGAACACTATGATGAGTCAGATCATGATAACGAATGGGTAAATGTATCGATGACGGATATTGATTATGCTAAAGAAGCATTGAAACTTGGTTCTGTACCACGTTTGGCCATAGTTATACTTATTGTTGGTACACGTGGAGATGTTCAACCATTTATCGCATTAGCAAAAGCTTTGCTCTCCTACGGACATCGAGTGCGTCTTGCTACGCATGAAACATTTCGAAAATTCGTTCGTGAAAACGATATTGAATTCTATCCGTTGGCAGGTGATCCAGCTGATTTAATGTCATTTATGGTTAAAAACTCGGGAATCTTTCCGTCAGTTAGTAGTATTGTTGCTGGTGATGTCAGTAAAACTCGTCATACAATTGCTGATATACTTGAATCCACATGGAAAGCATGTGTTGAAAATAATGATGAAACCGGTGTACCATTTATTGCCGAAGCTATTATTGCCAATCCACCTTCATATGGTCATATACATTGTGCACAAAAATTACAAATACCACTTCATATCATGTTTACAATGCCTTGGACACCAACAGGTGCTTTTCCACATCCATTCGTTAAAGTGAATTATGATATTGGACCTATGGAGAGTATAAATAGACTGACGTATGGTGTTATCGAAAGGACGGTAAGTATTTGCATATTGGAAAAAATATGACTAAATTGCTAACTCTATATTTGAAAAAGTATAGATTATTGACAATCATGTTTCTGTGACGACGAATGTCTATGAGTAGTGTTGAAACAATGTTATCTATCAATGATATCATACATTAGAACAAGGAATAATCATTATCAAAAAAAAAAAGAAATTGACATTTCTAATAAATTTTTCTCGTACGGTAGATATTCACTGCTCGAAGGTCGACATAATATTTATATTCATGTGTAACAGTCATCATAATTAAACACTACTTTTCCATCAGTATTACAATTCTGTAAGATTTACTTTTCTTTGTCAGTAATCTTATGTGCTCAACCGTAAAAAGTTTTTTAAATGTCTTCTTGCCGAGCTTTATGTCATCTTTATCAAAATTTAAACTATTAAAGTTGTTTTCTAGAGAACAACAACCGCCTACACTAAGTCAAATTTATAGTTATTCATTGATGAAGAAAATTATTCGACAGAAAAACATTGAGATATTACTAATGATTCATAGTGTGTTTTTTGTTTTTCTTACACGCATATCTTTCGATAGTCCTTGTGATGACTAATTAACTAGTGTGATATTCATAGGTCATAACACTTCCATACAGATAATTATGATGTTCCAGAAGCTTTCAAATCTGATTTGAACGTATGACAAATGCAGTTATAAAACAATATTGTCTTAAAGATTATACTTAGTGACTGTAATATTATTGTATCAAAAGAAAATTCGTTAAAGAATATATTCAGCAGACGTTTAGATAATTATTTCAAATAGGTCTATTTTTTCATGTCATAGAAAACCGTTTCTCGTCATTGGAATTAAATTAACTGAACATGTATCCGTTGATATATAAGCAAATAGCAGATCCAGGTGAAGATGAAGAAAAAGAACTATTTGCTTCAGTTTGCATTGAATTATTCAAGCAATTATTTATGAGAAAGTAAAATGTGTAATTTTTTTTCAACATAATCAAAGTAAAACTTCTTAGTCGAATGAAATATCATGCAAGACGTATCGACAATACACACTATTTTTTGTGTGCTAAAAAGTCGTTCGAATAGTGGATTCTAGCTATTGAACGTAAACCGTTCTAAGATCAAGAATAGAAAAGTAAATCATCCTAAAATTTCTTGACAAAGATACATATTTCAACTCATGACATTTTTATGACCGCTTTATCTTTCAATGAATTGATCTCAACGAGCAAAGTTTGCTTTTTCATCGTGAGTAATGACATCGATTTGATTGATTGAAAACAATTCTGAATATTATTTTAAATGAATTCAAATGAAGCTTAAAATATATTATGCACTTAGATACAAGAAAAATAACTTACATCTTCTTTTTTTTTACATCTATCTAGACATGGTCTGGTATGCGTGATCTTATTAATGAATTTCGTGTACAGACTCTTAATCTTCCACGTTTACATACTAGAGAAGCTGTTCGTGCGATGATCATAGAAAATGTGCCACATACATATTGTTGGTCACCATCACTTGTTCCCAAGCCATCGGATTGGCCTCCTCATATCAATGTATCCGGATTTTTCTTTCTTAATCTCGGAGGAAATTATCAACCGTCAGAAGATCTTCGTCGATTTCTCGAAGCGGGTGCTCCACCAATCTATATTGGTTTTGGTTCAATTACGGGTCATGATTCTCGTCGAATCCTTAAATGTGTTGTTGAAGCTTTAGCTAAGACAAAATATCGAGCTGTATTATCTGGTTTCGCTACAGATGATAATGCATTGCCTAGTAATATTTTCAAAATTGATAATTGTCCGCACGATTGGCTATTTCAATATGGTACGATTTTATTGTTTATTTTTTTTTCCTAACTCTTGAAAGTATTTGATCTTCTATTTTTTAGTTGCAGCTGTTTGTCATCATGGAGGTGCAGGTACAACTGCTGCTGGACTTCGTGCTGGAAAACCAACAATTGTTGTTCCATTTTTCGGTGATCAATTCTTCTGGGGAAAAATGATTTACAAAAGTGGGGCGGGTCCAAAACCTATTCCTGGTAAAAATTTGAATGTTGATGATTTAGTCAATGCATTTAAAATTGTTCATCAACCGGACACGTGTGAAGCTGCTGAAAAATTACGATTCTCATTTCAATATGAAGATGGATGCAAATCTGCTGTTCAATCATTTCATGCTAATTTACCATTATGCAATATGCGAAGTGATCTTGAACCGTCATTTGGTGCGTGTTATTTCATAAAAGATTACAATCTAAAAGTTTCACGTCCTGTCGCACAAGTACTTGTCACAGCTGGAGCAATTCAAGAATCACAATTAAGTGCACATTCGACTTATGCTTGGAAAAGATTAGTCGACGATAGTCATCCACGTTTTCCTATTCCTAATGTAATCAAACATGGACACAAAGCATGGAATTCTTTATTTGTTAAAACATCAAAAGGTTCAAAGGACACGAAAAATTCAAGTAATCTATTGACTAGTGCATGTGATAGTACTGAAGGTCGACTTAAAGGTGTTGGTAAAGGTCTTGGACATGCAACTATTGGTTGTTTATCATTTTATGGTGATATTACTGATGCACTTGAACGTCTTCCAACATCGTATGATCGATATTCCGATTTTGGTGAGCATAAATCACCACAAGTCGACGGTATTAAATCTGGTGCTAAAGCTGCTCGCAATGCTGCATGGCATGGAATTAAAGATGGTCTAGCCGGTTTTATACATAAACCTAGAACAGGCTTACAGCGAGATGGATTGAAAGGTGCGGCAGTCGGTGCAGCCATTGCCATACCAAATAGTGTTATTAAACCTGTGGCTGGTACACTTGCTTCATTAACTTGGTTGAGTCGAGGTGTTTATGCTGAAGCGAAACAATTATTGCATAAAAATGATTCGGATGTTAATAATTGTCTAGAAGTATTCAGTCGCAATGAGCATGAGCGATCATCTTCATTTACATCTGCATCACAGTTTCATAATGAAGACCTATCACCCGAAGTTCGAGCTGCATCTGAGTCCGGTTTAACTATTGCAACATGTAAAGGCATATTATCTGAATTTGAAAAAGTGAAAAATGAATATGATTCGATGAATCATGTGATTCATAGTACAACAACGTCGAAAAGAGACAAGAAATCAAAGCACACATTTATACGACAACGTAGTCATTCGGCTTGTTAACAGTTATTTCTGTTTGTTACCCGTAACTTGTATTTTTTGTCATTGTTCTTCTTTTTTGTTCCATAGATTAACTGTTTGTTTCGACAGTTCAATACAAATCAATACGCAATAAACATTTACTTTTTTGAAGGACGCTACTGTTTCTTTCTCTTGATTGATGAGATATCTATTTTTCTTCGATAAAAGTTTCAACGAACCCGATAATGAATGAAACCCCCCTTCCCGGTTTTCTGGAAGCTATTGATCGAAATCTAAGATTATAGAAAACAACTTTTGGACTGAATTCGGTCAATTACTAAATGTGTGTTCTGAAACACAAACCGTACTTCATTTATTCAGCAGCAGCTACCTGTTGATGTCTAGCTGTATGTTTATATAAGATTCGTTTGAACATAGAAGTAAATTTACAGTCAGAAGATGAACTGTCGAATTTGACATAGTTTGAATTTACAAGTCGATGAATTCTACAGCTTTTTCTTCATATTACATTGCGGAAAATCGATGCATAAGCTTTTCTCAACGCTTAAAATGTAAGATAGGAAATATTATCGCCATCGATTTTTCTCTATTGGATTTGGCATTATCCGATGAACCTATTGAAAATGATGCATGAAAAGTATGTGGGTACACTGGGTGCATGCTGCAACAGAGAAAATAGACATCTAGTTATACTAGTATACACTTCTCGGAGGAGATCGATCATCGAGACAGTCGACTTCCTGAGTATCACCTTAATGTTATAGTATTTTGGAAGACATTTTCAAAGAGCTGTGCACTGGATGTCCTTAGTTTGCACTATGTTGTATGTGTGTTCGGAATTTTCCGAAGCATTAGTAATAGTGTATTTCATTCTATGTTCATGAAAGTTTTTCTATGCAATTTTAGTTGTTGATTTTTTACTTTATTTGGATCTTTTACTACAAAATTCTTCACTCATACAGTTTTTTCGGTAAACATATAATTTATTGTAAAAATGTAAACGAAAAATTCCAATCAATTACAAATTAACTGTAATGACTTAAAATTAATAATAGCAACACATCGTCGAGATACCGATTCCTTCTAGTACAACTGAATCTCAATCAAGAATGGAGGCATTCTATATGTAAGAACTTTTTTTCTTTCGAAAAAAAAACATAGTTTCTTTTCTCATGCAAAACTAACTGCAGGCATATTCATTTCCGAGAAAAAAAGAAGCAAAATAATTTCTTTCGAAAATAAAACTAATATGTAATATTTCTTTAAAAGGGTCTTAACATTTCATTAGAAAATTATTTTTCCTTGATTATAATTAATAGAAATAAATCAACCACTGTCTTGCTAATGACAGAAACTAATGAAACAATGATAATTAGAAAGAATTAAAAACATTACTTGTGTTGCAGTCTCATCAATAGTAAAAATTATTGTAGACTCTTTGACAACGGCATGAGGATCATCAGTATTATCCTTATTGACGTACGATACGATAATCTTCAATCGTTTCTTTAAAATCTAATACGATGTTTGATTTTCAAAAAAGAAAAGACCGGATGTAGCAAATGGTATACCGTTTCGTCTAATGGTTGTTTTTCTCGGTGTATCACAGAATAGACAACATGAAATGAACTGTTCATTGCAATCTAGAAAAATATAACCTACAATTAGATCACGGTTAATTCTGTGAACATAAGTTAATGACTATTTTGGATTTCGAATACTATACTACTATTTTACTCATACAATAGTCACTGATTTATTGATTTACTCCTTTGAAACATAGTTGAGAAGAGAAATATTTACGCTGTAAACAACTGTCGTTGTACTTTTGAGAAATTACAATCCGCTCAAACTTTGCCTAGATATGATCTAGAGAGAATCAAAAATTGTTAGGATCATTCTTTTTTCATCATACTCTACTCCCGCATGAATCATTCGCACTCATAGGAATTCACGATGGGTTATTGGTTTTAATACTAAGACTTTATATTCAATCCAACCTGTTTCCATTGAGAATTCCTATGATGAGTTTGTCTTGATAATAATATATTGTAATTAAGTGAAGCAACGAAAAGAGGACATACAGTAGAATTCACACGTATGTAATTTTTTCTAGGTCCTTGTTTCAACTGATATGATATGTCAGAAAGATTATTTTTTATGCCAGATGTCGAGATAATAAAATTTTAACTAAAATTCTTTCAATTGATTTTGATACTTTCGTAAACTTGACATATTGTTCATATTTATTTACTAGTTTGTTCTGATATATAAATAACATGGTCTAGTCCTATATAAATAGTAAAAGAACATTCATTATATTATTATTTAATCTTGACTAAACTAATACTGTCAGACAAGAAAAAAAAACAGATCTTTTCTTTTTCTTATTAAACTAGAAATAGTGAAAATTGATTGATCATTTCCACCAACCTAAAAACAGAAACGTCCTATTCAATGTTTTTCTATTCAAGAAAGAATGTTAAAAACTTGAAAATATAAAGCTAAAATTCATTATTAAATGAAAATAAATCATAGTGATGCAAGCAAACAAGTTTTATCTTTATTTGTACAATAATTAGAAAAAGCATATTGAATAGAGTGTTAGTACGAATAATATATGTTTTGTAAATATACAGATAGTTGTAGCGACTACATTGTGACAATATTCAAACGTTTTAATAGGTATTTCGTCAAATTAACCATCAAGATTGTCACAACAACAGATGATACACCAAGCATGTATAACACCAGGAACCTGAAATAGAAGGTAAACTATACATTTTTCAATTTCTTGTGTGAATCAAAAGTATTTACCCAGCCAATTAATGTAAGAAGAATATTAATGACTACAGTACAACTACAAATTTTATTTCTAGCTATCCATACAGCGATGGGTGGCATAAAAATACTTAGAATTAACAACAGTATTTTTGCACAGCAATCCCCCATGATTCGTCGAACTCAGAAAAAAGAAAATGATAGCTAGCTAGCTAGCAAGATTTTTTCTTCGTTTTCTTTTTCTCTTCCTCTGCATCACAGTTTTCTTTTGTCACTTCTCATTTTCTCGACCCAATGCAAAGTCATAAAAATGATGCGACGAGAGAGGAAAGCATGAATTCTATATGAATCAGCTCCACTACGTTGTTCACTGATGTTTGATAAAACTTGGATTAGAGGCGACAAGAATAATGCAATGGTTAGACAGGGTTGCAACAACATTCAGAAGTCATATTCATTGTTTAAGATTTATCATATAGCGAGCATTACATTCAAAAACATATTGGATTTTATTGTTTATCTTTTAAAATACATGTCAAGTAAATCATGATTTCATTTTTACAATATCCACGCATTTATATCGATATAGTTACAGTGGAAAAATAAACGATTCCAACGTATACAAGATGAAAAGGCATAAAATAGAAAAACAAAGCTCAACAAATAAAGACAGAACAATACGTACAATAGAAATAATAAAAAAAAACAAAAGAACACTGTCATTCACAAGCTAATTTTCCATCAAAAGACGATAGTGCAATGCCAAAAGCTTGAACTGCACATAATGGATATTTGTAATCGCATGTGAAAACTTCTAAATTTATATAAAGAAATAGAAAACATCTTAAAATTTTGGATGACTTTTGAAATAGAAATCATATTGAACGATAAAATATCTATTATGAAAATTCTCCATAGATGAAAATATTTACTAGATGTTAAAAGATTCCTGACAAATATGGAAGTGGTTGAAATCTAGGTATGAAATGTCCTTCATAGTTTGCTTGATTACATTCTTTCTTTCGAGAAAAACCGGCAATAAATATTGTAATTAAAATGTCTTGTGTGTGTGTGTGTGTTTTCATATGGTACATCGTAATTCTCTAATCTCTATCAGTCATCTTCTGATTATTTCTGACAATTTCATTGTTAAAAATGAACTCGAAGAACATCGAGGGGGATTCATCTCAATGAAATGATTATCATCAATGAAGAAATCATTTACATAGTCTTTTTTTTTCTATTGTCAAGATGATAAATAAATATGAATATAATATTTTATAATGAGTGTTGTTCTAGTCAATGATGCGACTGAATATTAGGTTTTCTTTATTGATCCTAATGACTCTCTTATTTCTAGTCGTATATTTTTTTCTTATGTCATGCATATACTCAACTTTATCCAATTCTCTTGTTAGCTCAATGCACACGTGCTAACACTTCTTATAATTACAGTAGGAAGACATTGTATAATGTTTTGAATTAATTATACATGTCTAAAATATTGCATTTTCACCAAGAAGAAAACTTATTTAGGCATTTCATTTTCACGATATTCATATGTAATATCAAATAACTAAAAATTCGATTGGTTTGATTTCCGAGGATGTTTTCTTCTCAATAATTGTAAGGGAAAATATTTCAGTTTGACCTACCGAATTTATATGATACTTATATAAGACGATGACAACATCGCGGTGATGTCAAATTAATGAAACACCTCAATTTTCTCACGCAATATTCCTTTGTCTAAAGAGCTTTGCACTGTTCGTTGCTACGTTATATTGACTGGTTGTGCTCGAGACTATTTTAGATTAAAATATGTATATAAGGATGGAATATATCTAAATACTACGACATCCTTCTTCTGTGCAAAACTAAATAAATAATACTACGAACTGTTTTTGTCATCATTAATTTAGTTTGAAACAAAATGTCAATATGTAATATTGGATCTTAAATTGAAATTTCAATTATTCAATGCGGTGGAGTAATTATTCTGAAAATTTCGTAGACTCTGTCTAGTTCATTTTATAACGCATTTCTTCACAACAGAGCATTCATCTCTTTCATTAGTAGTTATTTGGTAGAACATCTTAGTTCGTGTTAAAAATGTTTTTAATGTCAAAGTGATTGGCATTATAGTGATTATTAACTAGAAAAACACATGCCAGAGCATTTAAAATGATTAATTTTATGAGAAAAGAAAGACACCGTATTTGTTTAATGTAATAGCCCCCCCCCTCCCATCCTCCCTTACCACCTCCATTCAAACAATATTAATAGAAGAATGAAAATTGTTAATCTGTGTCATCTGCCTAAGAGCTCTCAAGTCGCTAATGAATTGCGTGTCATCTCATAGAAGTGTATTGACGCATAAATATCTTTGTTTAATAAATTTGATTCATGGCTTTTTTTTCACTTTCTCTCTTTCTAATAAGACTTACCATCACTAACACGACCGAATTGCATGCATACATAGTCTTCTACAAATAAAAAGAAAAAGAAATGTACGAAGTTTCCTTGAAAATAAGAATAGATTTGTCATATTATATAAGAATTCAATAAAACGAGACATGAAAGATACAGTGGGCATAGAGTACTGAAAGATTTTGATTAAATCGAGGATGTGGTAAAATAAAACAGATCGAATAAAATTACATCGACCATTAACTAGATCATACTTCACTACGGATAGCTTCTATTTAACTTACGATTATCATCATGTACAATTTGAAAGTTTTTTACCGATGCTTGAGTTACACGTCCGTGAAAATTAAGAACATACGATTGAGTTTCTTAAAAATAAATTTATCGTATTATTTTTCAAGACAAACAATTTATTCGATGGTTGATTTTACCTTCATTCCATACCGGTGCTTTATTATGTAGTTCAAGTAAATTGTTCATATCATCATGTTTCCATCGTTCAATTAAACATTCGGATTCCTATTTTTTGTTTTGAATAGAAATAGATTCATTTATTTACATGTGGTTTTGCTATGCATACATTTTTTGGTCGAACTTCAACTCGATTGTAATCACTACTCATACCAGGAATGATAATTGTCATTCGACGTGGACCTTTAAAGCCCAATATGTTTGTTTCCTAATTTATCAATTGAAAGAACATGAAAAAAGAGTTGATTTCAAACAATTGCTATACATAGGCAATAGCAGCTAATTCTCGTCTTAGTTGTTCGATCGCCCTTTAAACAAAAATTAAAAGATTTATTCTATTCATCGGTTCTCTACGAACTTACGTGTTCTTCTTCGGATTTAAGCCTTGATCATAAACAGTGAAATTCGTACCCAACATATTTGCTCTAAATATTGTTAAATGTTTTTATTCTAATGAATTGAAACAAGTACAAATGACGTGATTGTTTCACCTTAGTTTACCAATGAATTTTTCTCCATCACGTGATAAATCAGTTGGATCTGTTGATATTAAATAATTCGATGTTGTACTACGTCGACGTTTACGTCCAGCAAGTATAAAAAACTGAATAGATAAAATTTTTTCTACGCTTCAAAATGTTTTTTCTTCTATGAACGACATACTTTTTTACCATCACCTGGCCTTTCTACATGCATATAATAAATTGGAAAAAGACCTTTTTCCACTCCTCGTTTATCACGTGTTATACGACATTGAACATCACCAAGACCGTTCGGTGCTGGCGTATAAACAAATTTATCTAAATCTTCGTTAATCATTTCAAATAATGAACGTAATGCAAGTGCTAATGATGAACCATCCGTATTAGTCGTATCATCAGTATTCGTATCTTGATTTATTGATGATGTCATTCCAATTGTGTGATTTAAAGTCGGTGTCCACGGTCTAACAACTGTGATTTCAGTATCACCATCTGAATCTGAAGGATATGCATGAAAAATGATTTTTAAATGAATCTTTTTTGTTCACTCGATGAAGCAACATCGTTCATGATTAAGTGTTAGAGATACACACGAAGCAGAATCTCATGCAAAAATGCTTACGATGACCACGACAACGGGCTTGTTTGCTAATGCACTTGTGCTCAACATAGTTTTTCTTGGAGTTGCACTCTTAAGACACAGATAGACACACAGGCAGAAGCAAAACTTTTTTGAGATAGTGTCTTTTTCATAGTACTTTGCTACATACATGCACGAACATAAGAAGCAAGACAGAAAATATGACTTATGCATCTATTTGACATACCATTTCTTTCACCATCATCATCATGACTATCTGTAACAGTAGCATCAGATAAAATTTGGATTCCTCCTCGTGAAGTTATGGCTGTTCTTGTTTTTATAGATGATACAGTCGATGGACGAGATAAACTCAATTGATCTTTCTGTAATAAGTAAAAATAAAAGAGAACAATTACTTTTCCTGTTCTTTTTCATGATGTTCGAATGCAACGAAATTTATTACGTCATTATGTTTTCCACGAATAGGATGAAATGGTCGATCCGGTACGGATATTGAACGATTGAAACCAATCAATAAGCTTGATCCATCAACATCGGGATTATACGAAGTATTGGTGAATCCTGAGAATGTTCAAAAACACAACAATTAATTAGAAAAACTACTCGGAAACAAGAGACATGATTTAAATAATCTTGAACAGAATCATGTCTTAGAATAGATATATCCATGGATTTCACACATACCACCGACATCATCCGGATTCGATCGATCTGTATTTAGAGGTGTGCGTTTTGTTCGTATATCTCCTTCACGTCTTTTTATTTCTGTCTAAAAGAAATTCAATCAAAAGAGTGTAGACAAATGAAAAAAAGACAACAACAATATATTTGTATGAATTTACTTGTTGATCTATTCTTTTCTTGTCGAACTTTTTAGACGTTGATATTTTGTAGTCGTCGTCATCGGAAATTCTATAAGTAAATCAATTCGTTGTATGAAACGTTGATTTTCTTAGAAATCAACGAAACTCACACGCCGGGTATATGTTCACCGTTTATCATCGTACTCTTTATGACTATTGTTTTCTACGCATGCATAGATCTGAAAACAGAGTAATATTCGAGATTGTCTACTTATTCTATTTCATCAAGTGCGAAGTAGTTGTTAGTCGAAGAGGAGAAAAAGGAAAAAGGGTTCCTATTAGTCTACCTTTCATCGAGTGTCTTTCACTTTTTTTTCTCGCTCTAAATTATTTTTCCAATGTCTATAAACCGAAGAGAAAAGAAATAATAGTAGCAGGTATGAACACAAAAGAATGTATTCAATGTTAGAACAACTAAGCTGGTAATTAGATAACAGAGAATTGTAAACATAGTTCAATAAAGTAAAATACATGAAAACACATAGCACAATAGATCTTCTTTCCCAATACTAGAAATGTTGACAAAACATTGTGATAAATTCACAGAATCAACAGAATTAAAGCCACAATCACAAACTGTAGATCAATTGGCATTTTTATCGATTACGTTTTTTTTTCTTTTTCATTCATATCTTTTTTATTATCAGACAACCTATTAATATAATGCCTGTAATCTTTTCCTGTATGTTCTTTCATGAAATGACGAGAAGAGAGAATAATGAAGAGACAGAAAAAGAAACAAAAAGAAAGAAGAGAAAACGTTCAACATGTTGAGCCGAAGAAAAAAATAAGTTCATGAGAAAGATATGATTGATGTGTCATCAATGATTCATTCTTTTGTGAGAACCATACTTCGTGGGTGTTCCTTAGCAACCTAACCTTCAATATATTTATAATTTCTGTTTTAAAAATATTGACATTCATTTATTTATTTTTGGAAAAAATATACTCTATCCGTCGAATAGAACATCTTTTAAAACCATAAGATGTCACTAGTATCATTATTTTCAATAAAACGACTTGTCAAATGAAACGACACATTAAGACATCGATAAACATTAGGAAACACTTGAAATGTCTGTGACAAAAGTTTCGTCTATAAATCCGTATGATTATAGTAGTAACGAAGAAGTGGAAGTTGGTTCATCAGCAGTGAAAGTTCATCGGTATTCATGTGATACAAATACAAATCGGTCAACAAATATACCACCATCAGCAGCAACAGATGAAACAGGTGTTATTATCAAAGATGTTGTTCCACGTTCAATGTATTACGATGAACTACATCATAATGATAATGATGATGATTGCCTATGCAATTGTGCATGTTGCCGTTGTGAATGTTGTCCAACTGTATCCGATTGGTGTGTCAGAGATCCATATGGTTTATCGTGTGGCTTCACAACATGGTTTTTATTTATCTATGCTCAATTCGTTGTTATATTTGTTATACTTATACCAAAAAGTCATTCAGTATTGTTTAATTTGATAAATCTATTCATATTTCATGTGTTGGAAGTACTTGCTGTTGCATCACATTATAAAACCATGTTTTCTAATCCGGTATGTATAGTTGATTTTGTTCATATCTTAGCATAGAAAATTAAAAATGTTTAAGAAGGGACACTTTTTTTTCAAAAATTATTTGAGATCAATGAAACTTTAAATTAGACAAGATGATACAGCAAATGAAAATATCGAAATATATTTTTTTTTCTAGGGTGCTGTTACTTTGAATGATGCAACACCAGAAAATTTTCTTAAGTATGCAAATGGTACTGTTGTCTATAGATGCGCTATGTGTAAAAGTATTAAACCTCCACGAGCCCATCACTGTAGGTACTACAATAAGTTTATTTTTATGTATACGTTGTTTTTCCTATAATAATATATTTCTCTTTGCCTAGTGTTTGTAAACGATGTATAAAACGAATGGATCATCATTGCGTATTTGTTAATAATTGTGTTGGACAAAATAATCAAAAATATTTCATTCTTTTTACAGTAAGATGAAAGTCATGAATAAGTATCATCGAAATATTCTTTCATTTTAAATGAACGAAAGAATATTGCTGTGGAGAATTTATTGTAGTTTGCTTATCTGATAATCTAGATGTTGTCATTCAAAGACACGAATTAATAACACTCGTTGAACAAGCACTTAATTGTGAAAATCCTGAAGCATATTTTTCTTTTTAAATTATCAAAGGATATCTAAGAGGACAAACCTGATTTTCTAAAGGGCATAACTTTCTCATCGAATTACACATATTATAATATCGCATGGTTTATCCCTTTGTTTTATTTTCTTTTTAATCAATCCACATACGTAGTTAACATGTCCCTTGCGCTAGTAGATGTTAGGTTTTAATTCATTCATTGAATATAAAATATCTCAAGAAGTATTCTCAGTTCCAGGCGTCGATGAGAATTATCCGTTTTCACAGTCTTTCATGCAAGAGAGCAGAAAACATCATAGATCTAACGAATCGTGTAGACTGTTTATTTCGTTACCTAACTTGCCAATTCTTTCGAACGCTGTTAACACATCAATTTCATGATATAGTTTTTATTTTATCTAGGTCTTTTTATGTTCCATTTGATGATTCAAGTCGACGTACTTGAATCTTTTATTTCGCAATTCTTTTTATAATACGACTCACATTAGAGTAAAGGTCGTGCTCGAACGACTTCCGAAGAATTAGTTTGATAGAAAAAGAATGGCATGATTATTCGTACTATTCTTTCGGGCGAGTGTTTTATTATTGGATTTATATGAATTTCTATTTCAATATGTTATATATTCACACATATATTACGGAACACTATGATTACATAATCAGAAATTTTCATATTGGAACAGAGTAACTACATGAACCAATGCAGTGTAACTCGCAATAGATTTTTTATTAAGTTAGAGATTATGATTTAATCTTTCTAGTGCTCTTGTATTTATTGACTTGACATCCTATCGATTTTTCAACGATTGAATAATACTATTCGTATCCTTGTCTAGAATCCTTAGAATAGATGTACATATAGAAGAATCTTTCATCGTTGACATAATCAACTATTCAAGATCATGTATTTGATTTCAATGATTAGAACACATGTTTGACAGATCATTATTTCCTTGTTGTAAAAATTATCATTTTGTTTTGTATTCTATTATTTTCAAAAAATGGTCTATCAATAGTAAGAAGGGCAAACTGCTATTCGTTTTTCTTTCTATTAAATCATCATGAGATATTTTAGAAAAAAAAAACGTTTTTTTCGAACTCCTATGAGTTCTGTTTTCCTAATCTCATTAATAATCGCGAAAGAGACATTCAAATGATCAAGTCTTTTGATAACTAGCAGTATAAAATCCTATTACTACATACTGATTTACCTGTGACAAGCGAATAAAATTTGGCGAGATCAATGTTTGCAAAAAAGACCATATTCGATTGTCTAGCTGAATGTTACGACGGATTCTATCGTTTTCTAACAGAAGATTGCGTGTAGCATAATGTGTATCGAAAACTATTTTCTATGTATGTATTTCTATTTTAGTTTTATACTTGTATTATTTCAATCTATGCACTTATGCTTCTCGGTATTCATATAACAACATGTATTAAATCCGACTGGAGTGGTTAGTTGTTTTTAAGCATGCTATTTGTTTGTTGTTCTCATCATTTATTCATTTTCTATTCTTCTTCGTATAAAATAGTATGTACAACATGGTCACCTCCAGCAACGATTATCTTTCTAATATTTCTCGCATTTGAAGCTGTTTCATTTTCACTTTTTACAGCAATAATGACTGGTACACAATTATATTCAATTTATACTGATACAACTGTAGGCACATTCTTAATTCACAATAGTCGTTTCATTTTGCAAATTAAATTTATAATATCGTTCTCTTTTATAGGGTATTGAATCGTTTAAAGGCGAAAAAACAAGTAGTCATCGTCAACATTCCTTTATTTCATCACTTAAAATAGTCTTCGGTTCTCGAGTCGGTTTATCATGGCTAAATCCATTTTCGCAACCTGTTAATTTAATAACACAAAATGATGAACGTGTGACCTTTGATGTTTAATTGAAAAACAAGCTGATAGTTTCCTTTTTTTTCCGTCTTCTTCTTCATAATAATAATAATGGATAATAAAAATCAACTACCAAAACCATTGAACAACACAAAAATAAAAACAAAAAAAAATGGATTTTTTTTTTAAATTCTTTAGTTTTTTTTTTGTAACGAATAAAGCACGAATACAATATTGACATATACATAGAATGTTTGTTTTTTATTTTTCATGCATCATGCTATTCTCGAGTTTTTTTAATGCATCAAATATAATGCACATGTCACCTTTGAGATCAGATATTATTTGTGCAACATGTTGAGTATTGGAAACGATTTCAATACTTTGATTGTATGGATTGTAACGTACTGCAAATGGACGTTTAATTGATAGAGCAAATTGTCTAGAAAATAAATCAGCATGATTTATGTCTGTCGTCATTTTATAAATACGAATGTATACCTCATTTTTTCTTTTGCCTCAACAAAACTAGCCGATACAAAGTATTGATCTTGATAAGTTGTTATGATACATTTCGTTTTACATACAATATCAGGATCGAATGGTAATTTCTTTGCTTGATCACTTAATGCGTGTTGTAATTCAGCACATGATGAAAGTAAACCAGCACCATACGCACGGAGACCATCATGTTGACGACAGAGACCAAATTCTATTGTAAAAAAGTAGCACTAGAATAGAAAAGAAAAGAAAACAATAATTCATAAGCTTTGACTTATGAAATCGGTTGTGATGGCTTCGTCTTTTTTTTTATTCTGAAATCGTATTAGAAGAAGAGAAGGAGTTACTTTTACAGCGACTATTTTACTCTAGATATAAAATAAATGTGAAAACTTCGGACTTATGTCCGAGAGTTATGTGTACTTCAAAAAGTGAATGAGACAAATCAGTCATTCTAGAATGTGTGCACGGATGAAGTATCTTGGTAAACCTTTTTGGGAAACTCCAAAACTACTGATCATCTCAGACATATCTAGGCAATTTTGTTTCTAGATGCAGTTTTTCTGCATTTGAGACCTTTTTGCAGCCAATGTTTTGTTAGACAGCTGCGAGTTGGTTCAAAACTAATATCAGATTCGGAATCAGCGTTAAAAACTGAGTCAATTTATATACGTTGTGGATAATTCTGAGAAAAAAGTTTTTTTTGAAAAAATCCCTGTACCCCACCTCAGGGATTGTTTGGTGAAAAATGACAATTTTTTTAATAACTCAGCCATTTCTAGACAGATCCTTCTCATCTTCGAACTCAACCGAGATATTGATGAGACAATTCTTTGCACAAAATTTCAGCTCAATCGAATCTATTTATAAAGAGTTATCGTGTTAATGGCCGGCCGGACACACTGACCGATTCTAGAGTGTACTCACTTTTTGAGTACACAAAAACTCTGTAGAACCCTTGTTAAAAAGTTCGGGTCACAGAAGAGTGTCGACAAGAATTTCAGAACGAATTTCCACTGTCCGCAACCTTTTGTTAGAAGTACTGTTTCTCAGATTCGTTACGCGATCGATAGTATGTAAACTCGACATTGTAGTCATCAATGGGTAGTCATATCTATTTGGATATCGATCCATTCTACATTCGTACTGAAAATCCCACATCATACACTCACATCTTGAATCTTCGCATTTGTGTTTACACATTCAACAGCATCCTATTTACTTTGATAGGCGAACGTTTTTCTCTTCAATCGAAACTTTCACATTATATTCTAATAGTCATGAGATTTATTCACTGATTGAATTTCAATTCGAGATGGAGTTATTCGATTATTTAAGTGTAGGTTTAGAATTTACAAGAGTATTATGAAAAATGTTTTCAGTTCTTATAAGATCTTCTATTAGATGACTAATGAAGTTATTCATTCGTCACGAATAGAGATACTAACAAACTAGATCAGAACGTACAAGCTAACAATGGCTGTTCTCTATGGGGAGTAGTTTAAAATCTGCAATCTTTCTTACCGTTGCCAATCGATTGATGTCATCTTCTGAAGCGCCAATAGCAGCTAAACCAATTTCATGTGAGAATTGAGCAAAATTAGGATCAGCTAAGAGTGGAACATGACCAAATAATTCATGACAACAATCTCTATATTTGTTTTTTAAAAATAAGATCAATCATAATTTAGATTTCAATTAATTGAAGCTTACGGTTCAGGTGTATATGATGGATTTGATGAATGTCGAATATATTGTGTACAATGAAAAACACGAAATGCTAGACCATAGAGAAAATCTCTTGGTGATAAATAGCCAGCTACGGGGCGTAATGTAAAACCCGTACGTTCACGAAGAAAACGTGATATATCTTCTAATTGGGGAATATTATCTTCTCTAAATACGATAGAAAACAAGATGATTTCAATGAAAATGTTTTTCTTTTCCTACCGAAAGCCACATTTTTCTCGTAGCAACGGCCAATTAGCCAAATATTCATTGCAAGCATGTGTCGGATATAATTTATTTAGATTTCGAAATACTGCACCCCTATATATTGATATAGAATAACGAAAGAAAGAGTGATAATTGATTTTAGATTAAAATAGACAATTTACCATGTTTCCGTTTCTTCTTTAGTGTAGTCGACTCGTTGGATTGGTTCTCCACTGAAAAATGAATTATTCATTGTAGATATACAAATAAGAACGACAATGAAAACATACTGTTTATATGCTATAGCCAAATCATGAAAATACATACGACGAGCACGATAAACCTCATCTTTAAAGCCCTACAATTTAAAATTATCTATTAGAGAATTGTCTCATAGCAGTTGTTTGTTTTTTAAAGTTTTGTTGATTACATCTTAGAGCATAGATGTTTAAAGTGAAAGAAAACAATTTTTCACAATCGATGAAAACATGTCGGAAAGATATATGTTATTCGCTGTCATTCCGTTCCAAATTACGAAATGTCATGCGTTTTTCGTTTGAACTTAGTGACTAATACATATATGCATTTTAGATCGCTCACAATAATTAAAAACTATTCTAATCGATTTAAAAGAATCTTTGAATTTCCAACTATTGAAAACTAATATCCTAAATGATAACAACTTAACAAGATACGTTCGATTTTATTATGTGCTTCATCTCGATTTATAAAATCATCAAGTAGAAATTTTCATCTTTGAAAATGGGCTCTAAAATTCTCTATAATTTATCATAGTTGAGTGATGAATGATCATTTTTAAAGTAGACAAAAGTTCTATGCTTTGTTTTTACTAAAATGATACATTGTACGATTAGTATCGTTCCGAGATCATATGAATTAATCTATCTATCGATGAATCTCAATGTAGATCGAACTTTTCACTATCCATTCGGTTGTATCTTAATGGATAACTATCTAACTATGAGATTTTTTGAGAAAAATATACTAAAATACTCTAATGAATATAATTATTATATACGCACATAAGACTTTAGCAACATCGGGAAATTCACTATGTATTTTCATCGACACGAGTAATCATTTTCTGTACTACTTTATAGAAAATTTATGATTTCGAACGAGAATAACTCATTGAATAGTTTATATAAACAATTTATTTCACTCTTAGTTACATGATGATACGCATGGTACTATTTATGAATACATACAGGATGATCAGCATCGAGATCTGCTCCGTAGAGAAGAACTTTATTGGAACATTGATCTAGATCACTGATACGACGTGGAAACCAAGGTGTTTCGTCTGCTTCGACTAAAATAAAACAAAGAACAATGAATGATTAATTTTGTTTATGAAACAATAATGATTTCTATCAAGAAAAACAAAACACTTTTGCTAGTAAAAATACTAGGTAGGTAGTATTTCATCGTTGCCAACCTTTGCCTGATTTTGTCAGAGTTTTTTTTGGTTTTCGCATTTTTTTAGCTAAATATTGGCTTTGTATTTTCTTAATCCGATAGTCATCATCACAACTATTTGCTCGTGAACGCAACGGTTGAAAATTGTATTCTTCTGTATCTTCGTGAACGGAGGAAAACAATGAATTGTTTTTCTGTTGTAGAACTGCAGCCGGATATACCCACAGAGCATCATCACGTTTGACGATTACTGAGCCTGTTCTTCGTACTGATGGTTGATAAGATAAACTTCGATTTAATAATTTCGGTTTTGGCTCTGATTCTTCATCACTACTCATAATATCATCATTTGAATGCATGGATAATTCTCTTTCGGAACGCAATATCGGCATCATGAAATTGGTCACTGGATTTCGAATGAATCCTGATTTGGTTGCTATGTGATCAGTGTCAATATTTAATGAAACCCATGATGATGATGGTGAATTTATCGATGTTGTTGAATGAAAAAGTGTCGCATTGTGACTACAATATGTACGTAAACAACATTGATCATTGGGCGTTGACGGAGGCGATTGCATTATAGATGAAATCGTATCAATATGATAAACAAGTTCTTGTAATGGTATTAAATTATCTTTTAAATTCGATAGTTGTCGTTGAAGATTTACAATAGATGATGTTGCTATGTCAAGTTTTTCAAGATTTTGAACACTACGAATCATATGTATCCAATCATTGGTAACAAATGATGGTAAATATAAAAACAAATGATTCATATTTATTATTTCCAATACTGATAATAGTGATGTTGAATCGATTAATCTGTTTGAACATTGTTGAAAAATATTGTAGACAGTAGGATTTTTATGAGCATCAAATGTAGATAAAATATAATTTAAACAATTATGTAAATTAGTAAATGCTTGATGAATTTCTTCGGATGAAAAATATCGTTTTAAATTAATTTCGATTTCACCTAATGAACCTTGACCGATCATGTTTGATAAATAGCATAGGACACCATCATAACAAAGTATAGGTGACGAAACATTTGTTTGAGGTGATACGTATAAATTTAGATTCAAAGCAGTCTTTACATGAAAAGATGTTGAATCTAATGAATCCGTTAGAGAATTTTGATCCTGTGACATATGAACGTTTTCAATGTTTACAAAGAAATCAGACATAACAAATGGAATGAATATAGATATTTTTCTCAGATATTATATAGACGAAACTTGTGCCGTAACGACGCCATTGAATAAATCGAGAACTACTATCAAATATTAGTTTTTTGATTGTATTCTTTCTAATCAAATACCAATTGAAAAAAAAAAAGAGGATGCACAGAAAATTGCAAGAGCCCATGAAACACACTCCTCCGATCATACATGCACCCTCGACGTGACTATGTGTATTACTGATAAATAAAAAAGTAAAATAAGATTTTCTTCTTCAATATTCTAGTTTGTATATTGGATTCAACTTTGTTTTACACTCTCAAATTAATTATTTTTCACTTCATGATCTACTAATATAATATATAATTAATAAATGAAGATTTCTATTAATAGGATACACTTATTCTTCTACTAAAATCTTACACGCAAATAGTATCATATGGACTATGCTCTCTTAAAAATAGTCGTAGTATTTTTATTTTCTTTGTAATTGAAGTAGAGCAATAATCGGACATCTGATGCCTTCGTGTCTTTCTTTTTATTAGTTTTTCCCTATTCGTCTTCTGAACTTACTTTTACGTTTGATCGGTTCACCGTTCTTATCGAGAAAAGGCGATGGTGGTGTTAGATCGAGATCTCCATTACAATTCGACATATCAACATCAGTAAAAGAATCATCATAATTTTGATTGATATTTTCAGTTATATTATTTAAATCAAATCGAACACAAGACACTTGACGTTTTAATTGTTGCATAGATTCATGAATACGATTGCGATCAGCTTCTAAGTCAACATAAATTTCATATTCAGAATTTGTACGACGCGAACGACGAGATTCAATGTGAACAACATTGATACCGTTTTCCTAACAAAAAAAGAAATAGAAAACATAAATCGTATCAGTATATCACTTGTCGTAATCGTCTCTGACATAGTTCAAGTTTTTCTTCAAGTTATTCTAACGACTGTATTTTATCTCGTAACTTTGTCTTCAAAATAGTTAAACTCGACGAGATCAAACGTTTTCAACGAAGAAGTCTCTCGGATGTTGTACTTAGTTTATTATTCTTCGAACATATTCAATCAATCTAGTTGTACTCGTTACTTAATAGATGTAGAATAAACTTGCTAAAAAACAAAAAACACGAATGAAATTCATAGAATGTTTTATTAAAATAAATCTGACATTGATTTCTATAAAAATTCTCTACAATAATTCCGACATTGACTCCGAAGAATACTATTTTTGACGGTTCGATCTCCGGTGACTATTGTTTTTTTTTCTTCTCATGATTTAGATTCAGAGAAAAGAAAATTCTTTGATTTAACTCGTGATTTGATTTCAGTAAGATATAGAAACTAACAAGTTTAAAGTTTACACGATTATTAGGAGGTTTTGAATTTGTTTTTTGTCCAATCGAATGTTTACATATAGAAGTTTTACTGTAGTTAAACTTATTTCTTCATCATATAATCAAGTGAACATGTTCAGTAGCTTGATTGTAAGATGTGAAACAGATGTCCCTTCTCTTTAAATTCTGTATCATGGGACTGATGTCATATTCTATCTCTCTTCGATAGAAAGATGAAGAAAGAAAACACGTTGTTCACTGCAACAGATAGAGCGTTTTCTTCTCGTTTGAATCAATCTCTTTCTAAATGTACAAGATTTATATTTCTTACACATTCGTAAATAAAAGAGATGAGTAAAAATGTTTGTGATTTTTCTATTTGGACTCATTAAAAAATTATCTTGCGACAACTATAATTAAATTTAATTAGCCGTAATGTTATCAGATCGTTTTAATGAGTCGCTCAAAATCGAATTAACTGTTACCGCTCAATATATATTTGATGAATCTAGAGAAAAATCACAAATTTATGACTCAAATATGTATTCTTTTACTTTGTTTACGCATGTGTCATAAATATAAATCTAATACAGCTAGTAAGAAGAGAAAGTCTCCTATCAACGGATGATAAAAGAAAGTCGTTTTAGAATATATTTTTCAATGAGATGTAAGCATGAACATTCTATACAGTGACATCATATAAAAAGTGTGAACATCATTTTTTTCAGGGTGCCCATCTTTCGTATTGCGTCACTTGATTAATAAACGTAAGATAAAAAGTCGAAGAATACTTCCAATAGCATGTCAAATAAACATTCATGAAATCATACTTGAAAAACTTTAAGAGCTCGTGCCAAACCACCAACTCGATTTTTAATGGAAAATATGAATGATGTCGTATTTCCTTGTTGAAAAAGTGATTTGAGATGTTCTGATGGTATTTGATGATTGAAAGCAATGATTGCATCCTGATCATCGATATCTTCCGGCAATGTTGATAATCGATGCTAAATGAAATAGTTTCGATTTTTATTCATAACATACTTTTTCCATCGATTCTTTTTCACTTACTTCTAGACAACGGAAATAAGATGATTTGTATGACATTGTTCGACTGTGCTATCTCTTAGAACTCTTCTTTTAATGAAGAAACAAATGAGAGTGATCAAACAGTTTATATAGGATTGAATGAACACAAGCTACTGTAGCTCCTTCTCGGGTTTCCTTGTCGTATTTTTTTTTCTGCTACTAAATGAATGCGTAGGAGGCGTGTGTTTTTTTTCTTGCTTTCTCATTTGTAAGGCAGTTCAATGACAGTAATGAGTCTTTTATCTAGTATAATCTTATTCAATATCTACATTTTGACTTCAAAATCAAGAAGCCATTCAATATGATCAATCTTCTTTTTCGTTTATATATTTACGTCGAAAGATTATTAAGACTGATGTAATTATCTACGTATATCAGTTGTATTGATTCCATCGAAAACATTATTAAAGATTCGTCCTTGAGAAATTTTGCTCGTAGATAAAGATATATGTTCAACTCTAATTGCACCATAATTTTAACATTTTATAGGTACTATATGAGCATGGATTGAATTGAATCAAAATATCTAATATACGAAAAGAAAAACGAAATTGATTTCATAATTTTAAATGATACAGTTCAATTTCGACTTCTGTTTGAATATAATCGACAAAATTTTAGATTTGTGCATAGAATATGATAAGTCAGCTCATCGATTACATTGACGTGTTAAACCGTGGCTCAACTAGACATTGACTTTGATTCTTATCAGAATTACACAAAAAACCGTCTAATGGATATTGAAATCAAAAGAATTTACAATGAACGTACGATGTTGTTTCGACCTAAACAGTTCGATTTGTAATGTGTGCTAGAAAACTTCTTTAGCAAAGTATCGACTTGTCTACAATCATGTTTATTTATTATATTTACTGGCTTGTATTCACTCAAAACAGCTGATATTAAAAATACTATATTTAACATGAATCAATACAGAGTATTTTTGAAACAATGACTTCCGTAGACTGATTACAATGAAATTAAATTGATAATATATTTCAAAGTATTCAATAAAGAAAAGATAAATCATTTTCTTTATTCAAAAATATGTATTTTAAAATCCTGAAAATTACATCTAATAATGTTGAATAGTAGTCCAGCATATTGAATATATATCCATAGGTTGATCCTTGAAAATGAAGAAAACAATATTTTTTTAATAGATTTACTTGAATGTATACTATTTTTGAGTTACATGTGACGAATCCGTACCTCGACTATGAAACTAACATAGCCAACGATTAATTGAAGACACGTTGAAACTATTTCAATACATGTGGCTTTGATTGTTTTCTTGAGAACTTTGTACTTTGTAGTGATGGTCCTTGAGGTTACTCAATAGATATCATTATCATTGTTTTTGATGCGAATCTATTGAAATGATTTAGATTTTTATGCTTTTTCAAAGAAATCATGCTATTATTCGTTCCAGAAATCAAGGCACTCGTTTATTTTTTTCAACGAATTTTGATAGGAACAAGATAGAGACCTTGATTATTGATCATTTGATAGCCAAGACCGAGACACAAATTTTTTCTCAGGAAAAATTCGAGAGACCGGTTTTTCAGAGAATCTCTGGAAAACCATTCGGGTTTTATTAATTTGCTTACGTATTCGAAACCAGTATCAAAAACTGAGCCGACTTGTATATATTTATACATATGTTTCGAAGTTTTTCACGACCATTTTGGTTTTTATCGAAAAATTCATCCCAGTAGTAGTGTCGGTCATACGTTCGTCGAAACAAGAGTTTCATCAAAATATCATTTGAACGGTAGAAAACAGGTTCCAAGTTTGTAGCATCCTGTTACAACCCATAATGGTAAATGAATAATCAACAAAAACGTTCGTGAAAAGATTCGAAACATATGAGTCGGCTCAGTTTTTGATGCTACTTTCAACTGTTTAAGAAAATCAATAGACTTCTATAACGGTTTCTAGAAATTCAGAGATCTCGTAGAAAACCTATCTTCGGATTTCTCCTTAAAAAAGATTTCACTTACGAAAATATGCGTCTGGATCTTGACTATCAAACGACGAAAACCGCAGGTTTCTTTTTCGTTCCTATTAAAAGTTATTCAAATAAGTAATCGAATGCCTTGGCATCTTGAACGAATAATCGTTCAAACATATTGTCAACAGTTCGATCGACATTTTATACTCTCACGTTTTGAATTAGAAACTGTTTCCATACGAATTTTTTTTGTAAAACCGTACTCATACTATTTTCTTCTGTTCTTTTCATTTATCTCTTTTCTGATTCGAAACCATTCATTGTAGAATAAATATTCTGCCGAAATCAATGCAATTTTCATAGTATCATTTTCTGTTCGACTGAATATGAACGAAAAAATAAATCCTATCGACTATCGAGCAAAACGAATTAATTCGTACAAATAAAAAATAAAAAACACATTACCCATAGATTCTGATATATGAATAACAGTTGATGGTAATAGTCACATCTATTTGATAATCCTTAGCATGGACAATTCGAGTAAGTATAAATTTCATGGTAATAGTTAACCCTCAAAAGCCGAACGTTGAGATATTGGATGTAAAAAGAAGAATTGATAACATTTTGCAAAAATAATCCCCATACAACGAATATTTTCTCCATGATAATGTCTTGCATAAGTGAAATGATTGCATCAGATACATTGATTTTATGCCTGACAATACCACTTAAAAAATTCAAAGACTCACATGACTCGGAGTAGAATAGTGATATTAAAGAAAACATGAGTTAATTAGAGATCGACTGTTCGATATAACAGTCACTTGAAAATTATAGTTTCATCTCTTTATGATCACTGAGATCATTTTAATTTACAAAGAATAATATATTAGGTTTTACATATATGCTCTTGTACTGGATTATATTAAAATTATTCTGATGTCCATCGGAAGCAACATTCGGCTTTTAAGGATTAATGAATAGTATCCAGTTAGTAGTAAATGTAAGACTATATGAATAGAGCTCAATACATATGTTTGACGTACCTGTTAATAAGTAACGACCTTCTATCGTTTCTCTCAGAGTTATTTTTCCATACGAATCAAATAATTTGATACATACATTTTCATTTCACGGAATTTAAAATGAAAGATGATTTTTTTTAATATGCTAAATATGTCTCTCGTACATAGATATCAATCATTGACAAGCATTCTTTTACGTTAACTATTACAATTTAAATGCATGAGATAAAAATCTTCTTCGCTAACTCTGGGATAGTAAAATAGTTTCAATCATTGACAATCATTCGATAATTAAAGCGAAAATAATGATTAACCAATCAAAGTGACGAATGAACAATACCTGGACATTTTTGAAAGAATATACGATCACGAATGAAGAACGGAAACGATGAGTGTTTCGATCATCAAACCGCATGTTAAGCGAATTATTTTTTAGATCAAAAAAAATGATGAAGAATTTTAACAGTAACATGTAGCGTAAAAAGAATATGTTCGATTAAGAATCTGGATTAAAGTGAGATTCGATAAGTTGATTTTCTCCGATCTGAGACATTTCATACAATGACAGATGACAAAAAAAAGAATGACTTTGCAAATACTTTTAATTCTCAAGAAACTAAACAAAATTATGTTTCTTAAGAGAGCGTTTTACTCATCAATATCCTATCTGGTATTTTCGCTAAGTAGAAAAGCGAACCAAAATTCTTAGTAGCAACTTTTCTAGATGCAAGTTTGTGCATGTATCACACAGACACATCCTGTATAATCTCTAATCATCATTTTCCGATACATATATACTCTTGATACTTCTCGGTTTTTATATTCATATCCATCGTTAACAAAGTTTGTAATCAAAAGATTAATTATTCGATGATCAAACAAATAGTGGCCGAATAGAAATAGCTTGATGAATAGTATGATTTAATAAGACACTGACATATATTAGTATTTTACAGTTGACTTTGTTTACAATTCTGATTAATCCAGTGAACTTTAGTTTGAAACAGAAATCAACTATTATACTATCGAGTTAAAATTTTGTTAACTAGTCATCTTCTTAACGATTTATTATTGTATATTTTGGATATGCTGATGAATGCCCATCATTTTTACAACATTGACAAGATTATTTGCCCGATAGTGTATTGTTAATCATAATACCGATCGATGCACTAGTTTCTTATGAAAAGAAAAATGGCGTTAAGCTAAAAACATGTTTACCTGTAGCAATATATATCCACCTTGATTGCTCTATTGACACTTTACTATACATGATCAATATCTTCTTATTATACTGACAGGAAAAAAATATATGTATTTCGGTCATAATATACGTTTTATCTACTCAATAATTCATCTCACATTACTTTTGAATTAAAAGATCGAAGAATGCAATGAGTCATTTTTCGATGTGTTTACTTTATGTCAGTCAATGCTTTACGATTTTATAGCATTGCTATGCTCTGTGATTTGTTTTTTTCGTATTTATCTTTGATTCGTTATGTAACACATAGTTTACCGAGATGCAAACTTTGTTTCCACTTCTCTCTCTTTGTGATACTACTAATCTTCGATCCGATGTATGCCAATAGTTTTACCACACATGAAAAAGAAAATCATTGTTGACACTAAACAATTTATTAGATATTAGGAAAATAAGCTTGTTTAGTAAACACAATGTTTGAGTTAAGTAGAATACTTTATTTCTACTTTGTATTATGTTTAAAATTTATTATTACAATACTAGTCTATAATCCATAAACATAAATAAATATTTAGTTTAATTTTGAATTTGAAAAATATTTAAAAAACAAAGCCACGTTTCTTATAAGACAACTTCATCAGACCCACCATCATCACTTTCCTTTGTTTTATTTTTATCATCACAAGTTTCATTTTCATTATTTGCAGCAAGAAAATCTTTTTCATTAACTTCTTCGACTTGTAAATATCGTTCACCATCAACATTAGTCCAATATTTATTTATTGGTAAATTTCGTTCTTCAGTTCTCATTTCATTTTCAATGGCAAATACAATACGTGCTCGTTCTAAATGCCTATGTATTTCCGAGGATAAAAACGAAATAAGTTATAGACCATGAAAAAATTTAGAAAATGAGTTCTACTAACCATATTTGTGTTGCATCTTCGATAATGTTTCCATATGTATCACCCATCATAGCAACAAGTAAATTTAGTAATAAAATCGTTACAACAATAATATAAACAAGAAGAATGAATACAGTTATATAAGCATATTTTGTAGTTGTATAAACATCGAGATCAAAATCTCCTAACATGCCTAAAAAGCATTGTTTAACACTAAGGATAAAACCACCCAAACCTACAAAAAAAAGAAACGTTTGTGTATAATAACAACATCTATTGGATACATGTTGAATGTTAATTTGTTGTTTTTTGTTTTTTGTTTTCTTACCATTATAATTGAATAAGATAAAAAATGTCTGAGAAAATCCTACAAGAAATACAACAAATATAATGCAAAATCGGAGAACATCATTGAATAACATCTGATAAATCATCACAACAAATGGTCCAGTTAAACGAAATGCCATTACAAAGAAAAGCATATAACCCCAACCAAATAATGCTGCTATTGCTAATAATGGCATTTCAGCGTCGACATCTAATACACGAAACAAATTGACTAAAATAATCGTTATAGGAAATAAACATCCCAAAGAATTTTCAAGTAGACCAGAACCCTAGATTTTAAAAGCATAGAATTAAATTTATATACTATTCTAACACAAATGTTTACCGTCGTGTGAAAATATTTTCGTATACCAATATTATTTATCTCATTGAATTCAGATCTGCCTTTATATATAGCTCCTGCTAAAACAAACAATCGACCAAAAGTACATATTGTTTGACACACTACTCCTGCTGGCTCCACACTTGTCACCACGGCTTCATCATCTTCACCTTCAATCTAAAACAAATGAAGATATTTCGAATGAAATTTTTAGAAATAACACACATCTCAAACTCATCTGCTAAATACGAACCAACAATGTTCAACAGATTATTCTTCGTGAGTGCGCATTTGAATAATTTTGACATGATTGTCAAAGTAGATATTCGTTTAGATTGTTTTCGTACATCAATCAGAACATTTTTTTAATCCAAAACGACCGATAGGCTTCGAATAGCATGTAGTGATGCAGTATGTAAAAACAAAACGTTTATAAAACAATGACAGATAAATTGGTAGTCTCCAGTCAACTTTACGAAGACCATTTACTAGTGAAAATTAGTCATCGATGTATATAGATGACTAATTCTCAAGGTTATATTTGTGGTAAGTAGATAGCAATCTGCTCGTGATGAAGGTTGATCAAGATCATTATGAAGAATATCGGTGGAGCTAATAGGATAGTTTATAAAAAACAGAGAGACCATTCTAGAAAGATTGGTACTTTTCTAGTCACATTTATAGAATGAAAAAAGTTTATTCGGTCACGCTTCATTAACTACCGATTGAAACCTTCTTAATGATTACGTTCTATAGTTCGACTATTTTCTGTATTGCAATATACGAATAGGAAAAAAGTCTTGGCTGATAAAAAGTACTAATAACTTTGATGTTGACACATGACATTATTCTCATTAATTATATATATATATATATATGCCTTACCGTTTCGGTTCGTGTTTGATCAAGAATAGTCGTAAGAAGAAAAATTAATAGATAACAAAATGTAATAAGGAATCGACGGAAAAATATTCGTCTTGCAAAACGTTCCCATTTTTTACTAACCAAATCAATCATACGTGGATGCATAATAAGTTCAACATGAGCATTTTGTACGATTAACTCAAGAGCGCTAACTGGTTTTTCAAGGTTCTAAATTAAACAAGAATAATTTTCAATAGTGAAAAGAAAAATATTATGTAGTGTTTAAAAAAAAAACGATTTTGTTTACATCTTCCTGAAATTCTAAATCGACTTGATCAAGTGGATAGAGTACACATGCAACTGGTCCAAAACTCCATTGAGTTATTTTACGTTCTTCAAGTAAAAATGAAAACATTTCCGCTTGACCTAATTGAGCAGCCAATGTCAATGGTGTGTAACCATCTTTATTTAAACGTTTCCATAATGGTGTAATATTTTGTTTTTCGAATTGATAACATTCATCATCGTCATCACTTGAATCTTCATATGTTGCTTGTTCTTCTAACCAACGTTGTTTATATTTAGTATAGATCTCCGGTAGATTACGAATGACAAGTAAATGTAGTATATTATTTCCATTTGAATCAACCTATAATATTTTAATGATATTACACATTTAAGAAAAAGACAAATAAATTATAGGATTCTAGAGACGAACCACATCCATAGAAGGACCATATTTCAATAAAATTTCTACGATATTCCATTGATTAGTACAACAAGCAAATGACAAAGGGCTTTCACCATAATAACAGGGTCGACCTCTAACAAAAAGACAAACACTATTCGATTACTTGAATCCATCAGTGAAGAATACAAACACTTTAAAAAAATTTCCTTGAGCAGTTGCTGTCAATTGTTGTTCTTGATACGGTTTGTTGAGTTCATCCCCGAGTAGCCATTCAACCATAATTGGATTTCGTTTAATAATAGCGATATGTAAAACGACTTCGCCGTAGTACTCCTACAATTACAATGAATTTTTTTTTCTAATTCAATACAATATAGAAAAAGTTGTTTTTCTTTTATTTACAGCTCCATTATAGATTTGTGTTATTGTATGTGGATATTGTGTAATTAAGTATCGAGCCATATTAAGATGAGTTTCAGTTCCATATAAAAATAACATATGAATCGGACATTCACCAACAGGTCCACGTGCATCAACATTACTTGAATTAGCAGCAACAAGACGTTTGAATCCAGCTTCGTCAGCTTTACGTACCGCTTCCCAAATAGTTCCACCCTGACGTGAATTTTCTGTTTGACGTTCGACTGCCGATAACAATAACGCATCATTATTTGCCAATGCATTTCGTTTTCTTTCCACACGACTTAATAGACGATTCCATACATAACCAATATAAGATGGTTGCTCGGCAGATTCATCCGACATGGTTGACAACTTTTATTCGTACAATAACTGCTACTTTTGGATGAATCGTATAAAAGAAATGGTTATATTAACAGAATATGATGACGATTATGAATGGATTGATTTACTTTTGTGTTGTTTCTGATTCTTTCATTTTTTATTACCTGTTTGTATTATATTTTCTATAGCCACAAGTATCGTCACTCACGTTGTTCGATAGAGCGTAAACAGAAAAAAATACACTTCGCTTCGAAGGACAAGCTGTATGCCGATGAATAGTAAAAAACATAAGGCTATAAAATAATTCATTTTTTTAATCAAAACCGGATAGCATTAATCTTTTCACAATCTTTAGATTATATCAATACACATACAACTATAAAGATATACTATTCTATCAATATATATATATATATATATTGATACATTTTTTAATTCAACGACAGTTCAACGAGCATTTTTGGCTAATTTTTTTTCACATAGCCTTTTATTTATCATGATACACAATTAGGTCCATCGAGTAATTGATATTTACCACATTGCGCATCTTACCCATGACTATTGCACATAGATAAAAAAAATATATTCCCTAAGCGCAATCATTATACAAACATCATAGTTATCGTAAACAATACAGTTAGTCGAAGAATTGATTGACAACAATATATATTGATTGGTTAGTTACAGTTCAAAAGTTATTTCAAAGTTCAACGATAAGTTCCATGCAACCATATTATGAATTAATCAATACATATGAAGAATATGTTGTTCATTATGGTCAACCATATACATGGCCATCAAATATTCCCAAATGCAAATCAGTCGACTGTAAAAGTTCGTCTCATAATTATGGTGATATAATTCGTAGAAAAGCGCCAACAATTACAAGATCTGAATTGAAAAAAATTCTTAATCTAGTTCAACATGATATAAACCAGAGTCGAAATAAAAAGAAAAAACTTAAACAACTCAACGATTTTCTATTTGGCATTCTACTTGTTCCTCCATCAGTATTGGTGTCAGTGTCTCGACATGAGTTTTTTAATTTGTTAAAATCACTATTGATTGAAATCATGGAACTATGGTTAAAGGATTCGGAATTAAACGGGACACGAGCATTGGCATTTTGGAATATAACTAAATTGTTAAAAGCTGTATTTAATCACAGTCATAGTGTCATTTGTTATCCACAATGGATATTCGATTCATCATTTCTTCGACTTGTTGCACAATGTCTTACAAATCTATCGCAAACTGTAAATTTGTTTTCTGAAAAATTTCAACATGAAACAAAGAGTTTTACACGTTTATTGGATATCTACGTTGATTATCAAGTTATGCTGAATGAAAAAATGCAATCTAGCAATGACGCATTGATCGAACTTGTCGATCCAATTATTCGATGTCTTTCATCAACGAACTATATCGACTCATTTCATGCAATGCAAGTAAACAAAAAAACAATGCAAAACAAAGAAAAATTTTTTCTCATCAAATGTCCATCATTTCTACTGTCATACTATGGTCTTTATTTATCGATGATAAGAAATTTTTCAAAATTCTTTTGCTATTTTCATTGTAGGCTATCGTGCTGATGAAGTGATAAATCAACTAATTTCGACAATGCTGCCTACATATATCAGGGTATTCCATAAAGTAATGCTTTTTATGTATCAATGGAAAGCACCAACATTCCAAGTCATTAATTGCGTATTGAAAATAATTGATCATAAATCGACTGATTTGAAAATTCTTGCTGCTCATCTAAATTTCATTGATATTATATTAAACCTAGTAGACACACCGATAATATATACAAAAGCTCTTGAATCAGAGTCTAATCCACAGACAAAACTCATCTATACAGCACTTTGTATTCTTGTCAAAGGGATACATGAGCCAACAATTTTAGGCTATATCAAACAGAAAAAAGTTGCAGCTTCATTTCTTCGTTTGACGTCGGCATCATACGAACCATTAAAATATCATGCGTATACTCTTCTTGCAAATTCGACGAGTGAAGACGATTTAAATTCCACGTCTAATGCAGGCGTTTTAATTTCAACAACTATTGATACCATGAAACATGTAGATGATGAAGAAGATGATTTTACAGATCAAAATGAACGATTACTTGAATTCATGAAAGGTAAATTATAATTAAGAAAGAGTAAATAAATAATGAATCATATATTTAAGGTCTTGTTCAACATGATCAAATCAAAATAGAAATACTCAAGCAAAACATTATTCCATATCTTCTGGAATGTACGAAAAAATATAAGGAAGATAAACTTGCAAAGTTGCTAGAAATTCTATGGTCGCTATCATTTTCTCAAGACGCAGTAAGCATACTTCGTACGCATTTTGATTTTCTTCAACAGATCCAAGCAATGGCAGAGTCATCAGAAAATGAAGCCGTGAAAAAAGCATCGGAAGGACTTCTTTGGAAATTAATACAAGGTACTAATATCTTTTTCAAAAAACAAAGAAGATACTTGATTGTTTTTCGTATAACTTTTGACTGGAGACATACTATGAACCATTAAATATGTCTCATAGCAAAATTTCAGCCTGAAATTTCACAAGTCAACCTTTTGGAATATGGGTTAAAAATTCAGTTGATTTAGTCATGTTTTCCATGAAAAAATCAACAAAGTTTGTATAAGAGATATTAGATTACAAAAACAATGTTTATCGTTCATTTCGTTTTAAATGGGATATTCACTTTCGAATATTGTTTTCAAGACACTTAGACACAAATTCAACTTTTGTTTTTTATTTATGAGTTTCTCGAGAGAAATAATCACATATACATGTCCAACAGTTTGGATGGATTGTAATAACATGTTTGATCGTCAGAGACAATGAATTATTTTAAATAACTAAGAGCACTTTTCAAGTGATTTTTTGAACGATGTATTGGTAAATTTCTCTTCTTTGTTTTAAGAACCAGTCTTGTTGGAAAATAATGCCAAACGACAAGAATTAGAAAACAACGAAGCTCAAGAAATGATCGAAACAACAGAAATCATTATTGGAGCGGATGGAAAAGAACAAGTTATTACTAAAAAAGTTAAAGCAAATATTCCAGCTGGCGAACGAGTATTTCAATATGATATGATGATATCCTATTGTCATGCAGACAAAGACATTGTTTATAAAATCAATCGCTATCTTCAAGATCAAGGTTTCAAAATATGGATTGATCTTAATAATATGTTTGGTCCAGGTAAGCAGAAAAAATATATCTTCTAGACGTATGAATAGTTGAATGTTGATTTCTAGTAATGAATGCCATGGCTGAAGCAGTCGAAAATTCTGAATTTGTTCTTCTGTGTATGTCAGATTCATATAAACAAAGCACATACTGTCAAGCCGAAGCTGAATACGCATTTGGTTGTAAACGACGGTTACTACCGTTAATTGTTGTGCCAGAATATAAGCCTGATGGTTGGCTAGGATTCATGATTGGATCACGAATTTATGTTGACTTTGGTCGTTATGATTTTGATACAGCATCTGATAAGCTATTGAATGAAATCAGTCTACAAAGACAAAAACCTCTTCCATCTAAAGGCGATCGAGTATCTCAACATCAACGACCAGTTGAAACAGTTGAAACAGTTGAAGAGAAACCGAAACCTTCCAATTTATCAGTCTCTCATAAACCATTCGATACATACTTGAATCGAGAGATAAAGCAAAATTTTAAAACTCAATACATTGAAAATTGGAATGAATCGGATGTTTTGGATTTTCTTTTTCATTATAATTTAACTGAATTTATGCCTTTATGTGACAGAATGAACGGTGAAGCACTCATGCAATTATATAAGATGTCTCAATTAAAAACTGATAAAACATATGGTTTGCTCAATATTGAACTAGAATCAACGCAACAAATGAAATTGCCAATTTCAGTTTACACACGATTTTTAAGTATTATGGACAAAATCGATCAATTATCAAAAGCTGTTGCTGTACCATATGTCGTTGAATATTCACCATTGCCCTATGATGTTATGGTAACTTCAAATGCGTCACCAAACGAAGTAGTGCATATAGTTCAAAATTTACTATCTCAAGTTAACTTGATGCCATACTAACGACACGGACGTGACATGTATAAAAATATTCAAAATATTATTTTCTCAAATTGAAATCATAGTATTAACAGTACAATTTTATTTTACTATTGCAACGAACACAAATTTATTTTATTCCACATTTAGTTTCGATGAATCACGGTTTCGAGTGAATAAGACTTTTATGCATTTATTATTCAATTTTTATCATCTGATTTTTATATTATTTTTTATCCATTATCATATCTATATTATAGTTGAGCTTTGATGATTACTTTTTCTTTGCATACGTTAAAATAAAAGTAGTTTGAAAAAGAAAATACTTCAAACCAAATTATGGATAATTTTCTTGCGTAGTTAACTATGGTATTTAATTAGTTAACATGTAGTCTCTTTTTTATTATTGTACATATACAACTAATAGTTTCTGCTTGATGGAGAATCAAGCGAATACCAATATCAAATTACGAGAACGGTGTTTTTTAGTTCAAGGCTAAACGAAGGACGAAGAATAAATTGCGGAATGATTACTTTGCTTGTCAAAAATCAATCGCACAGATATTGGAGTTTGATAACGTGTAATATATTTTCATAACTAGATCTCTTGATTTTCATACGTTTAAATTTCAACATTTATATTTTTTACAAGACATTCTATTGAGCAGTGTTTTATGTTTTTTTAAACAACGATAATATGCAAACTAGGAGACAATTTATCATAGACAATGTCTTCGTCCAATTTAGACCGAGTGTATATCGACATTGACGAAGACAATCGAACAATTGTCGATATTTAAGGTTTATAGTAATTTCATAGAAGAGTGAACAAGATTAATCTACAGTTGACTTCGAAATTCTTTCATATAGTTACTAGATCGTTTTTCTTCACATGTAATCTAAGTATTATAAATCTAATGTATGAAGCAATTATTAGACGATAACATATTTATTTGTATCACTAATGAAAGAAATAAAAATGATGGATTTTGAGAGATGAGAAAATTTTATGTAAAGACATATTTATAGTTAGATAAAATTTTTGTTTTGAACTAAATGCAACGTTTTAAAGTATAAAGACTTGTCATTCGAAAAATGTATTCTCTTAAATCTGGAATCTGTGATAAAAACAAAGCATGTTGCACACTGAAATATGTTAAGTGAATAACAAAAAACAAGAATGTTACAAGCAATATCAATACAATACTTTTCAGTTTGTTCATGTAATATTCAATGTTATTATAATCAGTCGACATTTTAAATAACGAACTTTCAATATGGATCTGCTACGTAAACGTTGATAATTGAACTGTTGCAATTCTTTCGTTGTTAGATAATATGAATATGAGTCTGGTTTTGAAAGAGAAATCAAAACTACTACCAGTTGCATGTAGACGTAGCAAGAACACTTTCATATGAATGATAAAGAAGCAGGAAATGAATAATCTAGAAATCCCTTTTCAGAAAGTAACATGTTTCACGAGATCGAATAGATGTCTCAGAGTAAACATATTGAAAATGTTAATCAACGAAATTATACATTCCATCAGATAAAGATTAAAATAAACACCAATGAAAATCGTTGCAAAATGGAAAATAAGTTGTTTATCGGGTCTCTTAGTCATCGATTCGTGACAGAGAATCAAATTAAACCAAATGATTGAATCCGAAAAGCATCTTTAGATATGCCATGAAAAAGTTATCTTTGAAATCTTTCACAGTCATCAAGGAGTTTCTAAGGAGTCGTATCCTCTGATTACTCAGGTCACTCATGTTCGCCAGAATTCTAACATTTTTCATGAAATGTGGATTGGTGGTTTACGATAGTGGTCAGGGTCCTTGTTCTCAGATTCCAATACCAAGAATCTGACGATTTTCCTATGGGATCTTGATGAAATACGATCGAATCTGATCAGGCTCTATTGTGGGGATAAATCTCGTAAGTTCAGATCATTCAATGGTAAAAATTAAACATAAATTCTTGTTCTTGTTACTCTTGCTCGTCGTATTTCAACAACGTTCTTTGACAGGCAATTGCAATGTAAAAGGAAATCAATATAGTATACAGCGAAAGAATAACAGTAAAATTTGTGTTCTTTATCATTTAAGCAAACTGTTTTGAAATCCATGAACATATTCAATCAGTTCTTATTATAACAACATGATACAATGAAATATCATTGTGAAAATAACTAAGATTGTAGTGAAACGAATCGGGTGTAGTTGGGTTTTGTATAATTCGAAACCTACACTCATACTTTCCTATGAATGAGTGCAACAGAGACTGCTCTGAAAATGAGAGACGCAGTAGGGCAATTCTGATTTTCTTCAAGTTAGTATTATACAACAGAGAGCTGTATCTTTTCGTTTAGTTCTTGTTAACATTAACTTTTTTCTATATAACACATCAAGCATCGGTTTTCTTGATGAATGTAAGAAAAACGTTACGAAACAACCTTGATTGTGGATTCTTTTTCTTTCTTCTGTCTATGCATATGTATTGAGAGAGTTGCGCGTTGACTTTGCTGTATGACATCGCTTTGCATCAAACTATTAATGGAAGTAGTTCTGTCTTGTGGTGAACGGGGCAAAAGTGTTCTATAGATCAGTAGGAAATAAGATGGTCTAACGTAGTGTTGCTCAGGTATTCTTGAGGATGTGTTGATTTGGTATATTCGATTTCAATCGATTGGAATATTTTTCCTTTGGAAACCACTTTACACAAGAATGAAAGAATAAGTAGCTTACATGCCAGAGAAAATTATCTATTCAAGGAGACATTTTAAGCATCATCAAAGACAATCATAGTACCTCGAACTCATCTCACTTTAAATACTCGTTGTTCATGAAATCTACTGTGCTCAAAATTAGTTGTTCTGGATATTTATTGTTGAGCTAGCATTCATTTTTAGAATTGGACAAACTTCACATATGTCTAATCATTTTGAAAATAATTACTTTCGAATAAGACAAACAGACTGACATTGTTGGATAACACTTTAAAAAAGCTCATTAATAGTGAACGGCGACATTCATTTCATGAAGTTCATAACGAACATTATTAAGTAGTAGGCAAGCAGTACGAAACTACTGTACATTGACATCAATCTCGATTCATCAGAAATATTTTTAGAAATACGAAGATAGATAAGAAAGTGAACTGATTTAATAATTTGACTCATTTATTCAAAAAATTTAAAGTGAACTTTTCAACGATCGAATTCGTTTCTAAGTCACGTCAGTGTCGTATAAATCGGCTGCATATAAAGGTTTTCCTACGTTCTTTTGATGAAAACCACTGAACATCTCGCGAGAGATTTTTCGAAAAGAACTTGAAGCAACCTATTGGTATTCGGTACTGGAAACCAACCTAAAAGAAAAGGGTGATTTTCTTCCAACACTCCAAAAACAAATTCAAAGTAAGGTGCACCCAAGGCAAAAGTAGAGACAAATATTTTAAACTCTTAGTTTTTTTACTGGTTGAACAAAAGTAATTCAGAATACTAAACAAAAGACTATTCGAGACTTTTCTAAGAGGAAATCAAGTTTTTGCTTATTTTAAGTAGCGGCAAATTTTTGAAACTGTAAATGCAACATAAAGAATTCAGTACAAATATATATATATAAATTTATAACTATTTCATCGCTCACGTTTCTCTCAATAGAATCGACTCGATGTAGGAGCCGACAAAACATCACATTGCTCGTGCAAACCAATCAACTTTTTTTTCTAAACATTCCTAAAAACTTCATACATCTTTCGAATCATCAAGTGAAGTTGAACAAAACTTCGTAAGGGTTTTGAAATTTGTTTTTCTTGTACAGAGAAATGTTAACGTTACTGAGAGCTGCAGATAGGTCAAAATTCATATTTTTCGTTCTCGATCAAGTATAGTTCGATGTCGATTCTGACTATGATAACTAGATAGAAAACAATAGAGAATTCAATAGGCATAACAAAAATTTGCTAGCGGTTCTACAAAAAATTCAAAAAAAAACGTTCTCGTGAAGTGCTGCTTGAAAATATGTATCAATTGGTCATATAATTCGAATTCCTTGTGGTAGTTACATGTATATCACATCCGATGTAGATATAGAGCTGAATTCACAATGAAGAAATTAAGTTTAACTAATTTAATTCTTTTGTTCCCCGAGGGGATTTTTGAAATAGAGAGACAAGAATATTTGCAAAAAAGGAAGTCTCTTTTACATGAGTCCAATGTTCGCGATTTTTCAGTGCCACGTTGCATCTTATTTACACAATTGGCTAAAAAACGAAGAAAGAACTTCACTATGGGACTTACCTTGACTATAGGCATCAAGAGAAGACCTAAAGCGACGGAAGAGTTTCATGTGTATTTTCCGTTCTTCAAAGTTCGCCTATGATACAGAAATCAGTCGAAGCATGTTTGAAAATGTCTGATCACTCTTTTTCCTTACATTTTGTTTCATGTGGCATCAAACAACTTCTATTGCATTGAGTACACAGTGAAATTTTGGGCAAAAACTTACCTTACTATTGTACGTCTTCCTTAGTATTTCTAACTTTGACACATTGTAGAAAGTAGGATGTTGCAAAAGTAGATTCCGTAGTTCAGCTCATTAGATTGATGAATGAATAGAAACTTTCAGTTCTTTCGCTACTTCAAGTAAACCTTTTGTCAGCCCACGATGCTTAACTAACATTAAGATGACACTTGACAATGATGAGTTTACCTAAATCATCAACATACTCTATCGAATCTACAAAATACTTCATACCTATTCGTTTATTTAAATGATTAATGCTACACTTACGCATTGAATGAGTACGAGCATTGTCGACTATCATTTCAATTTGATGACCGTTAAAATTTTGTTTGCAAGAGATAATTTGACAAAAACGTTCGAACTGATAGAGTATTGTTTTGTTATCGAAATATCCGTCAACTGCAACAGTAATGCTTGCAGTAGATGAATTTCTCAAATAATTCAAATGATCATCTGAACTACAAAGAGAAGGATATTGTTGAAGAGTATTACTGTATTTCACGTCAGCAAGAGAGAAGAATGGGATGTTAGAGAAAGAAGTCACTGATCATATGTCAGCACCCATGGCCTTTTAGCTGACACGTCTTCACTCTTGAAAGTGGTGCTAGCTCGTCTCGGCAAGCGACTTGTTTATTTTCTATTTCAAAAAAAGTAAAAGTTTACATAAATCATGCGAACATATATTCAAAACGAAAAGACGGAGAGAGAAAAAACAAAGAGCTAGAAATCATGACTGGATATTGAGAGGAAGGACTGAGTGTAAATCACTGGTAACAGGATCTTATTGCATGATTTTACTTGATCATGACATAGAGAAATTTCACATCGAAAGAAGTTAAAAATTTACCAATCGTCTCACGCACTTGTTGACCTCCGCTAAAGTTTATGATTCGATGTATGATTTTCAGATTGAGATGCGAACGATCTTCTTCAAAACGTAGTATGCAGCGAACACAAAATATGTTGATCAACAGTTTCTGACCAATCTTTAAGCAGGAGATACCGAATCGGTGAAAGAATTTTTGGTTCAAGAAAATAAGCGTGTAGAAATTACATCAACTTCACAACGGACTGTTTGTCTCATGGACGCTACCTGTTCGATGAGCCATCGATTGCAGAAACGTAAGAAAAACGTAAATATCATGTCCCAATGTGCTTCGCCATTCTAAAAGAGCATGATATTTGGGCAGATTCATGGTAACTTCAATTCGTCGTCTATCGAAACTATTGTTGTCGGAAGAATATGATTCTTCAAAATTCACCTTGGGAGACAAAACGGGTTGATTTACGTACCTTCATGAGCAACATCAACGCTCCAGGAAGTTTGGGCAACGAAGCGATGGAAATCTTTACTGATAAATCAATGAACCTTATTGGTTTGCTGGCAAGTATGATTCGTGAAATGATCGTACCGAATGATTATCGAACAAAAGCAGGTGCATTAAAATATGCATCAGAACCTGATGTTAATCAATTGTCACCTGATTATTAAATTGTGCATCTTGATGAAGAAAAATGATTAATAAAAAAATCCTTACGTGGAATATTAAATTTTATTAATTCGAATAAATACGATATTTGCCAAGGACTAATAACATATGCTAACGAAACAATTGTTAATTATATAACAACATTGGTTGATAGTATGCGTGTTGGTGTGGATTTAGGATGTTTAAGATTTTGTTTGAAACAATTTCATCAACCACCATTTTCATTCAAAGGATCATTTGTTGTATGTCGAACTCAATGTGAATTCAATGTCACATTTGATAATAGCCGTTCAGGTTCAATCGCTGAAGATACCTATTTTGTCATGTTAGCTATGTCTGACAATAAAAGATTTCGATGGATTGAAGGTTCGTTTAATTTTTGTTTTGTTAACTATAGGTGAAATGTGGGAAAAAAATTCGTTTACATTAGCAGATTTTATCAAACAACGTAAACGATGGTTACAAGAAATCTTACTTGTTGTACATGACCGACGTTTACCTCTTCGAGTTCGAATCGGCTGAGGTACAAAAAATATGTACTCATACTACTCGATCATTGTTTTGTTTTAGGTATTGCCCTTTATTACTGCGTTACATTGTCATGAACTTCATTGAACGTCATACTCACTCCACTTTGTCCTATACCTTTACATTGGGTGTTACATTTTTTAATCGGTTATGTTGGAGCTGTCAATATTTACTTATACATAATTGGTGCCGTTCGTTCATTTTCAATAGTTCATTTAGGCTACACACAATTCGCATTGCACATATTTGGTACATCAGCTACAATTCTATTTCTCATTGTATGGGAAATAACTGCCGTTCTTTGGGGTTTATTTAGTGACAAAGGAATATTTTATATTGTCGATAAACAATTAGGATCAATGTCGAATGTTTGATGTTCTGAGAATAAATGAAAACAAAATAGAACAGAAACGAAGATGTCTAATCTTTTAATATGATTGTTCTTTGTTCATTTTAATATGTAAACAGTTTTCTTTCTCGTTTCTTTTTTTCTATACAGTCGCCGAATGATATACACAATCAGTAATATTCTCTAAGAAATATTACTGATTCGAACAGTTTCATATTATATATATAACGAATTGAAATTTAAACAACTAATCATAATTAACGGTAATGAATAAAATATTATGAATGTTACTATGCTTTGTTCTTGATTGAAGAAATCTTTTGAATAATCATTTCCACATGACTTTTTTCTTTAGACTCCCTTTTTCTATTGGTGTTTTTGTTCTGGCCTTGACTGGAGCTGCATTCATAATGAAGGACGATCACTCCTCATCGTCTGCTACTGGCGGTACGAAATCAAAAACAAGTTCAATGTGTTTATCAGAAGAAGGTATCGTGTGTAATTCTTCGTTTTTTTGTTTTTAATTCAGAAATTACATTCATGGTTTCATACAAAATAGTTTCCTGGATTTCATGGTTCTGTAGTCTTCATCGTAACGAACTTTGTTGTGAAGTCGAACAAGACTACACACAAGATAAATTTAATTTAACTTGTTGATACGAAATGTGAAACATATATTGAAATCTTTAATTTATTTTCATAGACTGGCTTTAATGAAGAAGTGCCTCATTATCGTCAAGCACTCGATATGATTCTCGATCATCAGGAAAATCCAAATCAATCTCATTTAATTGAACAACCTGCTGAAATGCTCTATGGTAAATAGAATATTTTCACATGAAACGATAGAGAAATAACGTTTGAATGATATTTAAATAGGTCTTATTCATGCTCGTGTTATATATTGACTAATAATGGTATAGCACAAATGCTTGAAAAATTTCAAAATGGTGATTTTGGCCTTTGCCCACGCATTTATTGTGACAATCAACCAACATGACCGATACTATAAAAATAGAGTCGTTTTCGAGACATGTCAAAGCCGAGAAGATTCGGATGAATTTAGAGATTAGTTAGAATGTGTTTGAACACGCGCACAAACAAGAAAATAAGAAAGAACTAGCGTTTCACAGTGAAAATGGTAAACTAATAGAAACGCGAAGCATCATTTCTTCTACACGATAAAATAGATCGTGTGCTATGGAATCGTTCGTGTTCAAACTCGAAAATGCTTTTGTTAGAAATCAATAGTAAATTAGTTATTCATGTACAAAACAAGATGTGTTCTAAATAAAGACATTTCTCCATAATATAGTTCAAACGATAAGGTCTATTGTAAACAACCAGGCGGTAAAAAGGAAGCCTTCTGCAAATTATATTTTTATTTATTACATAGATTGGCTTATCGGAAGTACCTGGTGAAGCTATGGTTAAACTTTATTGTCCTAAATGCATGGATGTTTATACACCAAAGAGACCAACCAATCAATTTGTTGCTCGACTTTATAACTTTAAAATTCATTCGATGGCTTATCAATTGCAATATCAAACAGCAGCTAATTTCAAACGATCGAATTCAACTTCAGTTATTCCAAGTAGTGTTGGTGGAACAACAACGGCGGCCACTCGACCGCTAATTAAAGATTAAAATAAATATCGACAATACTGTATCTATCCATCTGTTACTGTTGCTTCTTTATTGTATATGCCTTTCATTGAGAACATCAACTAAAATAAATATCTAAAATATCCTATAGAATTTATTGACAATTAAAAATTTATCATTCTTTGTGTCTTAGTTAATAAATAAATGAAATAGGATTGTCTTAAAATAGGCTGAAATAAATTCATCTTATCATCATTTGATAATGTTCAATAGATTCTTATATATTTGAATATTTTCAGATATCCGACTAAAAGTCGTTCATGTCAAGAGTAAGAAAATCGAAGGAGCATTATATAAGATGAGTGAACGTATGGGTTGGATGCCTAAAAACAAAGATGTATTTACATTATCCTATGATTACTGTGATATTCAATGTAAGTAGTTATTGTTGCTGATGATAGCCCCGAATGGAAAAATCTGTTTGACATCAGAAAAGAATAGTTTATTAGCATTTCGATCGATTGTGTTCGTAGATTTAGTTTTTGAGCTCGAATTTTGACACTTATTTCTTTTCTTTACTTACCGTAAAATTTGAGAATACGTTTACAAATTGTTTGCTACAATGAAATGATGGCGAGATTTCGTTTTTGTCATCCAAATGGACCTCGAGCACAAAAAAAGATCGTGAGGCTGTTTCGAATTTACTCTCAATACTATTACCCGAATTCAAAACAATGATGGATCAAGCACTAGAAGTTAAAACTAAGTAAGAAAACTCGTTCGCCACACTTATATTTGATATGCTAGTAGTTTCAAATAAAGGGAGTTATTAATTGAAAATCTACCAGTGACTTTCATCGGAGCAATTAATAATCAATTGTTGCTCACTTCATGGAAATATGTACTAGCTTGAATTAATATTTGACTTGTACATTTCAAGTTCTGTTTTTTGTTCTATTCGATTTATTAGTGCATACCTTATAAATTATGATTCATCATGAATAATGAAATCTAAAATATAGCGACGACGATCCTCTTCTTAATTCATGAATCAGAAATAATGGAATTAATAGTTGCATGCTTGCTTTGTTGATGTAGCACTCACCATACATGAATTTCATGTCAATGCACCTATTCAAAAATAATCAAATCGATTATTGGTAAGACAATATTAGATGTCTTTTCGCTGTTATTTTCTCATAATTTGCCATTCAAGCCCAAGATTGAGAAAAAGTACCTTTTGGTTACACATCAGAGATGTTGATTCTATATTTTCAATCCAAGGATACCAAGCAGTACAAATGGAGTTATGTCATCCTCTTAAAAGTTTTATAAATCGAATATTTTCATATTTTTCTAGGATTCTAAATGAAAACAAAACAGTCTATCAATTGTACAAAGATCTGGTTATTAGTAGTTTAGTAGTAGCCAATGTTTTTTGGCGTAAATATGTTGATGTATGAATTTCGGTTTTCAACGAAAGTTTCATCTTAAAAACGATGTTTTGGTTTTCTTCATTTAAAATTTTAGTTTAATAAATTAACAGAGAATAAAAAAAAACAAAACACTGGCGTGTCAGGTTCATTTTTGGTATGTCCTTACATTTGATTTCTCAAATTTAATTGTTCTCTTAAGACAAATATTCGTCCTGAATCAGGCGATCATGGTGGTTTGGTTTGCAAACTTAATACAGATACAGCAATGTCTATTTTTCGTACATATCCATCTCGTATGTTTATATCTTATAATTGAGATTAAATATTCTAGACGAAACAATATTCGTTTAGTTAAAGAATAATATCAACAAAATGTTCCTACGGGATTAATGACTGAAGCAGATTTTTGGCGAACCTTTTTTCAATCACATTATTTTATTATGGATCGTATGCATTCATTTCATACACGTGATCTTTTCACTGATTGCGTACAACGAGATGATGAAAGTAAGACAAAGATATTATTCTTTGAGAGTAAGAAAGAAATTTCATTTGTTCTTTTTATGTATCAATAGAAATGAGCAATGAAGCAGAACGAGCTAGTCGAAAAGCCATGGCTGTGATTGCACCAGAAACTAATGAAACAAGTGAAGTATGAATTTTTCACATGATACAACATAATATATTCGACTATTCATAAATAGATCGGCTATGGTGTCAATGAAAATGCTACAGAAACAATAGGAAAAAATGATTTAAATAAACATCTCATTAAATGTTTTAATTTTCATTCAACAATGATTCTTCAAAATACACTTGGCACTGACGCCAACAACGATACATCAACATCGACGAATCGTGTAGATCCGAATGAGGATGATGATAATAATATTGCAAAAAAAGTAGGCTTCTCTATTCGAACACATACATGTACAAGCAGAAGAATTCAATTTCGATCTAATGATTTCTAGTTATCGTGACAGTTCTTTCTTCATTTAGTTTAAGCCAGATGATGATTTAGAAGATTTACGTACCGAAGAACCAGAAGAAACTCAAACGTTGAAATTAGTTAATCCGGAAAGATACCTACGTGCGCCAACAACAGATCGTTCCCAGAAGAATCTTGCACAACAAACACCTACTAATCTCAATAATCTCAAACAAGAAATGAGTAATTAGCATGTCAATACAGAATTGGTGACTTACGTTGTTGAATTCTATTCGAACATTATTTATTCATTTATTTTTCTAGAGTTTGAATTCATGTTTAGTACATCAAGTTGTGAAAGATCTAACACCCGGTGGTGCTCTCATGCACGGAACAACAACACAAACATTATCACGTAAACAAATCATAATTAGTCGATTGAATTAGTTCGCAGCTATTTTTATCTATGCTAGAAATCGTTCCACAGAATATTCAAGAAGAAATGCAAGCAATATATGTATCGTTAGGTGAACTACTTCGTCATTTTTGGTCATCATTTCCACCAAGTTCACCTCAAATTGAAGAAAAGGTTCGTTTCATTCAATTATATTGTTTGTAACGATGATTGATTTCATACGAATTTATTTTCTATTAGATTCATCGTGTTCATGAAACTATTGAAAGTTTTCGTGCAAAGCAAATTAATGGTTTTAAAGAAAAAGTATCAACTGATCTTTTAACTGATTTTCATGTAAATATATATTTATTTTGCAATTTTATCTAAATGAAATTATATATGTAGTTGGCGGGTCATATGGAAGATCTCATCGATATTGCTAATACAAAATATCATCAATGGGTTAAAACGTTGTCATCAACTGGCAGAACTTGATTTTAGCGAATAAATTTTGTTTATGATACACATGCATATATATATATATATCAGTACTAAATAAAAAAGGAATTTAATTCATTAAATACAATACTTGTATACGAATATTATAGATTAGTCCAAAGGCGAATATGATTTTTGTATAGACTTAATTCTCGTGGAACAGTTTTACACTTACTAATATTCCATTCATACTGTCTTATGATGCAACTGGATAATAGAGCAATGAAAGGGAAATTAGAGTTTATTGAAATCTTGTTAGTTATCTGGAATTCGCTGATCAACTATCGTTACATGCGTTTAGTCGACATTTCTATGAACGGATGATGTCAAAAATAAATCTATCGTCATTACAGAGAAAATATTTCTCATTTCGCTATAATTTTCAAGTTTAGAAAATAAAACATTGAACTCAATTGTAACTGATGTCTCGAGAACTGTAATTACGTTGAATTCCAAGATACGATTTTCATTCCGAACTGTTTATCGATACAATTTTGAGAGTAAACAGGTCATGCAGTCGGAAAATCCAACCTTGAAAAATATCTATCGAACTCTTTTCCTTGGAACTAATAAACGATGACATCAAATAAGTTTAAATACTGACAATAGACAAGTTCTAATAACCAAATCAAACGAATGAGTCTTTAAACTCTCGAGTTACTATAAAATTTAGTTTTGCGTAACATCAACATCGTAGCTATCCAATTGAATATTGATGATAATATCAAAACGAATTTTCAAAAAATAGAAGCTCTATGGAGACTGCTTACATTACTGATCAATGTATTAGATTTATTTTAAGATTAAAAGAAAAGGAACATGACGACAATGCTTTTATTCTGCTCTAAGTATTGAACAAGCCAATACAAGTATCTGTGAAGCCATTCTTTAAAACTTCACACCAATAAGTAGTTTCATGTCTTTTGTTTAACTGTGAGAGCATTCGGTATTGTTGTTCCTCCTGCAACTGTAACTTTAAGAGTGGTGAGTCCGATCGGTGTAACACGATGTTTTGTGCAAGGAAATTTACTCTTGATCATTGTTCGTAATTCTCGATCGAGAAGTAGAGTTGCTACTTTTTCAAATGCAACGCTTAATACAATAAAAACGAGAGATACACAATAGAGAATGTCGTTACCAATGATCAAATAGGCAAACGTCGGAAAACCACTGATTATATATATACCAAATAAGATTAAAATATTCCGAAGAACTTCAAGATCACGTTTTTGTCGTTTTGATGCTTCCGCTGTTAATGCTAAACTTCTATTAGTAGTACGTGTTGCTTGACGAAAAAGATAGACATACAAGACAATAATGTTTATTGTTGGCAACAAGTAATACATTAAAAATGTGTACGCAACATGAACGATAAATTTTTTTCGCACCCAACAAAGTGCATTTGGAGCATAAAAAATATCTTTCGTAACAATAGCAGGTAATGGTAATAGTATGACAGCCATCCATTGAGCAATGATAAGAATGAGATGAATATTTAATGATATTATCCATCGATATTTCATAGAAAGTACAACAAAGAAATAACGAGAAACTGCTTGAATTAAATATGAATAAACGACGGCAATAATCGACATATAAGCAAAATAGCCACGCCATCGACATGACACGTCACTACTATCCCAAGTGATGAATTCCAGAAAAATATAGTTGTAACATTGTACTAAACAATAAAATATTGACGAAATGCATGTATTACTAATCAATAGATAAGTGACGGTATGTAAACGTTTCGTCCATGCAACCACCACAATGATCAGGCTTGATAAACAGATACCAATCAATGCCAACGTAATTGAAATCGGAATAACTAAGGAATAATCCTTTGAATCCGATGATGTTGCATTCATCCCGCTTGAATATTCAGAAATAAAAGTCTTAATTGTATTTTATATATTTACACTAAAACTACTTTTCTATAAATAGAACTAAACAATGATTTAATGTGTTCTATTCTCGTGCAGAAGTTTTACTATTCATACTGAGCTGCATTAAGTTTGTCGGCAGATGAACAAATTTTCTTACAAATATAAGCTGGTATTTTTTCATCAGGTATATCTATACTGGATATCTGAAAAGAAGTGAAAATAAAAATCTGGAATTTGATGCCAATGCCACTTAGTAGTTTGATTGATGAATAGGCTAGTTTCAACTCTGTTTATGACAAACATGATATCAAACAAAGTAGTTTTCTTTTATGTTTTCATATGTTAACATGAATTAGAATTAGTAACACTTATTGAAAGCAGCAGCAAGATCTCTTCTCCGCGCCCAATTTAAATACTTATATGTCAATTCTGTTATAATCTTAAAAAATCGAGTGCTTTCCAATAACAAAAGATATCCGTATCGGTTTTCTGGGAGAGATAAAACTAAATTCAAGCATCGTGAATTCTTTGGTATCACCATACGTCAAGATACTGGGATCGAATTGGTTTCGTTCCATAAAGAACAGTTGATATCCAAGAATCAACTATTTCATTTTGCTGTGGCCTATTAACGACTCATTAATCAAATGAGAATATGCTATCTAAAATATTCCAAATTAAAAAGATTTATTAATCTAGTACACCCTAAGATTCAGAATATTTTGTGACAATGTACTTCGTTCATTATTTTGAGTATATTCAGATGCATTCGATCCATGGAAACAACGAATATTCAAAGGCTTTTATCAGAACTATGTTACATTCTTTCCGACTTGACTTTACTATGCGCTGTGGAATTGTAGAAAGCTAATTTTGCAGTTTTCTACACTCGAATGAAACTGGAAAGAACTGAATGCAATCATTGATATTATAGAAGTTCAAATTTCTTTCCACTAGTTATCAATGGAGAGCATAGGACACTTTCATTGAATAATTCTAACTTCAGCTGAAACATATCTTTACAATTCGAATAAAGAATTGTGACTATGTTTTGATGGTTTGAAACATATTCTTAAGCTTGAATAACTATGAGATGTTCAAGAGTCCACAAGAAAGACATCAATGGGCAGCCAGGAAAAATCAGTTTTCTGTATCATGACACGCAATAAAATTTCTACTATCCATGTTTTCATTCGATTCTAAACAGTGAGACAAAACATAAAAATTAATTTCGCATCATTGTTCTACTAATTTTCATTCTGTTCAACAGATAAATGACTGTTTTGTCATTTCCATTTCCTTTTGAATAGGATTTTCAGGATGAAAGCTTCCGTACACACGCTCGACTACTCAAAATATAACCAAATTGAATTGGAATGATATTCACCTACTGTCACCTTCATTTTTCCCTAAGTCACTAGAATAATTGACTTGGATTAATTTGTCTATTCTATTTTTCTTTACGCTACAATGAGAATCTCTATCTGCATGCTTGAATAAATAACACACATAAGGGGAACGATCAAAACCTGTTGCATGGCCGCATAAGATTCAGAAGGATATTAATTTATCGTCATTTAAATATCTGTACCGAAAAATTATGATGTCCTAAACTTTGCTTGTAAGAATAGATGCACTACTGAGTTAGAGAATATCGAAAAAACTATTCTTCTACATTATGCTAACACAAATTAATTGGAGACATTAATTTGAAACCGAAACTCATAGGGAGAAATTTAATTTGATTTTCTGTCCAGATATTTTTTATCTCATTATTGTTCAGTCAGTTCTTGTTTTGTGCCGAAAAACTTAACAAGACACGTATGAAAGAAATTTAAATTTTGATCATTCTGCAATGTTGTGAAATGTGAATATAGAATGAACATCAAATAATAGAAGAAACAGAAAACTTCAACAAATCTTTACTTTCCGCTTGCTAAAAATTCCTAAGAACTACTGAGCGAAACTTTTCGATACATTTTTATCTTGAAGAATATAAAAAACATTTTTTCCTCAGAAACAGCCATCGACATTGTCAAATTCACTACCAAATAAATTGTTTTGATGAATTTTTATCATGTGTTGACTGAAATCAAAAAGATACTCAAGAAATTTAGGTTCCCTCAGCATCTATTAAGGGAGAGTGAATCATCGTAAAGTCATATGGTTTTGCTACTGATGATCGTTTGAGTGACGCCATTCCCGTTTGAGAGAATGCATATTAAGCACAAGAAACATCAATTGAACTTAAGTATAGTTGTCGTGAGACCATCACACTTAGAGAGAACCAACACTCCTCAGATTCAATTCCTGAGAATCGTTCCTGTACTTCTTATTATTCGAACTCAGTTAATCTCAATATTATTTCTTAATTAGACGTGTAGTTACATAAAATGGGTAAAGTATGAACAAATCAAATGTATTTGCTAAATGAACGATGAATTTTAGAGATATTCAGGAAATTTCCTTTTGATTTTATGTGCAGGAAAAATTTAGATTAGGAAAATAATCTTACCATTGTCATAAGATGATATTACCGCGTAATTTTTAAATGTTTCTTTCATGATTTACTGTCTTTTCCTTCTACTAAAATAACTCATTGAATTATAAATCCTTGAATGACATCTGATTGCGTTGTATTTCTCTTCAACAAGATTATAGGCTTCATTGTGCCATTTCTTCTCTTCAAATGAGATAATACGACATTTTTTATCAGTTCATGATTATATCAACATCACCTGGATCCGCAGTAGTTCTGTAGTTTTTTCGTATGAAAACTATTCTATGTGATTTCTTGAAACATGAAATAAACAATTTTCTGCTCACTGCTTGTTCAACCTGAAGTTCCCATTCAAAAAACTTTTCGCTTCCTGCAAAATAGGAAGTATCACTGGAATCATGTTGATAGACATCTTCATTATTTTAGTTGATTCGAACTTGAAATGAATAAAATCAAGTCCTTTCATCTATACATTTTTATCATCAGATTTTTCAAAAATGTTCTTTCCAAAGTAGTATGTTATAGATCGAGTTCTAGATGGTCACAGGTGAAAAGCAGTCTCGATGAATAACTCAAAACAGAAGGATCATATAATCGAGGAGTGCACAAGAAAAGACTGAACGAGAATTAATTTCACTTATGTGAAATGGTCAATAAGAAATAATTTCATTCGTCGATTACGAAGAGTTGATTGGCACATATTAGCAGTCAAGGGCATCGATAAGTCTCTTCTTCTTCTTATACTATAAATTCACCGCTTTGTCATATCAACACCAAAGAAAAATCATGACCAAACATTTAAATGTATATTCTACTATTTGCAACGAATAAAAGTTAAAACAAAGATTAGATATCGCCCCTTGTTCGTTTTTTGTGTCAAAGAAGTAACAGTCGGAGGGGGGGGGGGGGAGTAGTTAAAAACAACGATAACAGTTTGGCTGTGAGTTAACAGGGGCCTTCGAAAAGAGGAAGCTTATCTCTTACTATGGGGCAATAGCAAGTTTACTGATGGTGTAGTCACATGTAGAATTCATCCTTTTGTTAGCTCTCGTTAAAGCTTAACTGATCGAAGCACAAAATTTCAATAGTTCTAATCAGTGACTAAAAGTATTGTAACGATTTCTGATGTAGGGTATGTCGATGGCGATGAAGGTATATTTTATTCTAATCCTACATATCATAAAATAGTATTATTCACATCAAATCAATATGGTAGCATATGCAAATAATTAGGACCGAAAAGAAGAGAGAGTATGCAAAAATAGTAGATACAGTTAAAGTAAGGGCAATGCATAAAATGAGTAGAAATGGTAAGAAAAGGCAAAAAATAATGCATGAAATACATTCAAACGTAACTAAAATTTGTTTTTCGATACGTTTTTCTTCTCTACCATTTTCTTGCATCCGTAGAAAAGACAGAGAGACAGAATCAGAGACTAAATATACTGAGATTTAAATTACATCAGTATCAAGCAATCTATACGATTTAATTGATAATGAATATCTTTTTTATTTTTACTATGGTCAATATTTCACTTAGAATTGGAACTCACAGTATGTCATCAAACACCGGTATACTACGTACGCCTGACTCGGCATTCGTCAATCTATTAGATTATCCTTTTCAACCCAATTACGTTGAGGTGTCAAATCCTGGTTCTATTGGAGATGGAAAAACAAAACTACGTCTACATTATTTAGATGAAGGTAATAAGAATAGTGACGAGACAATTCTATTATTACATGGTGAACCGAGTTGGAGTTATTTGTATCGTCATTTTATACCTCCACTACAACAGTATCGAGTGATTGCTTTTGATTTGATTGGCTTCGGTAAATCGGACAAACCAATGAATAAAACCGATTATACATATCAAAGACATGTTAACTGGATACGAGAAGCTATTGATACTTTAAACTTAAATAATATTACATTATTTTGTCAGGTATTACGAGCAAAAACACTTCACATACATAATCCGAAAAGTTCATCTACTCATGCAGGAACCCGAATTTTTTTAATCTACTTCTTGGATTTTGAGCGGTATAGATGGCATTATGAGAGAAAATGTAATAGAATTTTTATGACGGCTCCTTTTAGAAGTATCGAAAGTAGTAAAAGAAATCGTCCATTTTTCTTTAAGAATGTCTCAAATGATTGTTACCATTTAACACTAATACGATCATCGTAAATACTCTAGTTATTTAAACTACAATCTACTGATACAGCTGAGTTTCAATTAGAACACAGAGGAAACGATCCAAAACGAAACATACTAAAGAAAAGAGATAATGCATGCTTTCGATTCATAATAGTAGGAGAAAATAAAATAAAATATTAGTTGGCAACGTGTAATTGAAGAATAAATGTCTCAGTGGAATATTAAAAGTTGATTGATATTTTTCTCAAATATGAAATTGAACTCTTCACAGTAATTATTCATTGTGCTAATATCTTATTTATTTTTTCTGTAGATTATCATACGCCCGTAGGTGTATGAGTCGTTCTCTAAGTTAAACTTTTAAAATTTTTTTTCTTACAGTAACATTTGAAATAATTTCGTACTAGAAAAACTTTGACTGCATATTTACTCAGGAAAACGGGAATCAAAACGCAGAAATTACTGTTGTCTATGTTTTCACTCTATTTTCCCTCATAATTGTTGGTAAGTCTATACTCAGTAACAGCTCATTGCAGTCAAAATGTTCATCACTCGGAATTACTTTGTTAAAACATCGGTTTTATTTCCGATTCAAAAGGAGAAGTTTCATTATTAAACATGATTACTGAACTTATTCTAAGAATTCATGATTTTTCCACTCAGCTAGTAAGTGATGCCTATAGATAGTGAACTCTAATTAAGTGTTCTAATTGTATGAAATTCATCTACTAAGTATGGGACTCGTTACTTGAAGGGCTATCTGATATGATCTTTGCACTAGACAAGTTAATCAAACATGTTGTTTTGCGTATCTAAAATAGGATTGGGGTAGTTTAATTGGTTTACAATTAGTTGGTACGAATGGCATTAGCAACCGTTTCGCACGAGTTGTCGTTGGTAACGGTGGGCTACCTACGGGGGATGAAAAGATTTCTGATGCTTTCTTGCAGTGGCAAAAGTTTGCATCAGAGCAAACAAATATGGATGTGGGGTCCATCATCGAACGTGGTGTCGTAAGAAAAATGAAACTGGAAGAAGTCGCCGCCTATAATGCTCCATTTCCCAATGAAAAATATCAAGCTGGCGCATTAATATTTCCCGCCTTAGTACCGACAACACCGGACAATCCTTCATCACAATATAATCGGGATGCATGGGAAAACTTGCAACTATTCGATAAACCAATGCTAACATTATTCTCTGATTCAGATCCGATAACAGCTGGTGCCGACAAATTTCTACAGTTATTAGTACCAGGTGCTAAAAATCAAGCACATGCAACTATTACTCGGGCTGGCCATTTTCTGCAAGAAGATAAACCAGATGAAATTGTTGAACATTTGATCAAATTTATAAACGCTAATCCATTGCCATTTCATTCAAAGCTTTAGATAAAGATAACTTCGATTATGCGTAAGCCACTATAATTCTATTACGAGGTGGTCGAATAAAATTAGGGTTGTGCTGAAATATTTCATGGCATTTTTCAAATAAATTTTTCGATTGATTATTGCTAAACATGTTCTCAATAGTGTAGTGCCATTGACAAAAGCAAGTTGTCTTAAAGTTTCATGGGCGAATAGTCTTGGCAAGTGTAGATTGGTATGAACGCTTGTAACATAATGATTTTCTGCATGGAATTAATGATTACAAATATTTTTTTGATATGGGTTGACAATTGAAAATGAATACATTCTTAACGAAATATTCTTCTATTTTGTTCGAATTTTAATTCGCTCCAGATAAATCATTGGACCAATGAAAAAGTCTACGCATTATTGACATGTCAACAAGTGTTTGATTGTACAGAACATGAAAAATTGTGAAATACAATCGAAATCATTATTATGCAATCATTCATCTACGTGGATTTATTCGTTGATGAATAAACCGAAGTGAATTTTCGATGGCGAGGTGTCACTTGTGCTGAAGTAGAGAATTGTGAAATAATTTATATTCAGATGCAGACCCAAGATTGTTGAAAACAGTTTCTCATTGAGTTTTATTGCTTCATAATTTTTACTACTGACTAGTTTAGAGCGTCCTTGTCAATTTATCTCTATTCTTATATGTATTCATGAG